>CAAKHD010004416.1:20764-32043 GCA_901007705.1 Fistularia tabacaria
TAGAGAGGGGTGAGCGAGGGAAACAAAGAAGAACAAAAACACACACACACACACACACACACACACACACACACACACACACACACACACACACACACACACACACACACAGAAGGAGGCCTGCAGAAATGCATTGCTAAGTTCTCATCTTTGGATCTCAAGCTAACGTCACTTCTAACTAGCTAGCTTCTAGTCTTTTCCTAGCCTTAGCAGCCTGGGCTACAAGAGAACAGCTGCTGCTGCTGCTGCTTTAGCGTGCAGGGCATGTTGGGGGGGGGTGTCCGAGGCCCAAAGAGGAACCTGGCTGCATAACTGCCCGCACGAAAAACGAAAGAACGTCCATCCAGCTCAATCGAGAATCATCGGAGACGGGCCGCTTGCACGGAACAAATACTGCCGCGGGAAGCTCGGGGCAAGGGACACGTCACTCGGCATCTGCTCCGCTGAAGTGTCCACGAGCATGACAATGCGCTATCGCCGGCGGCGCTACTCCGGCCCTGAACCCGATCTCCGACCTCCTCCGAAGGTTAGCGCGCAGATGGGGCGGGAGGGAGGGGGGGGACATGCTGACTGCGATTAAATTCAATGTCCCGGGGAAGCTCTCGTTGCGGCGCCGCTCTCGGCTACTTTGCATCTCGATGCGAGGAACCCCCCCCGGATTACAGCGCTTATCCCACCCCCACCCCCCTTTCGCATTAATTTCACTGCATCTATCTTACATTAAAATAAATTAAAAAATTAAAGTCTGGACTTGGATCCCGTAATGGCGCTGCCATACGTTTCTGATAGCGCCGTGTTATTAACTCCACCGTCTCATATCTGTAGTCGGATATCAAGAACAGGCCTCATCCTATGGAGTCCCGCTCCGGCGTTTGGGTCAAACAAAAAGGGGAGAAAAAAAAGAGAAGTGTTGTATCTCTCTCTGGTCAAAGAGATTATATCCGACTGCTGTAAATCAGACACAGGTGGATGAACTTCCTTCTTCTTGCGTCTGCCTCCCAGCTAACCTCTAAGTTACCCTTCCTCTCTTTCCCTTATTGTCAATCTCCCTTTTTTTTTTTCGCCCCCTCCTCCCGGCCCGTTTGAAAAGCTCTGGGTACGAAGTAGGGAAATCAAAAAAAAAAAGAAAAGAAGGAAAAAGGGAAAAGAAAGAAAAGGCCGAGTTGGAAAATATTCCCTGGGTCACAGGTTTCAGATGTTAGCGGATAAACACGTTTCCGGTTTTGTGTCACGTCACAAATTGACATGTCTATGATAGAAAGCGAGGATCTCCGCAATGGGGCCGTCAGGACCACAGGGACAGGAGGCCTGGCTGGAGGTGACCACCCGTCTGAAGGTCGGGAGAACCTAGCCCTGTTTCCCAGCCGCCCGTCCGGAGGCTAGCGTCAACGGAACTGGGGAGGTTTCAAAATCAGATAATGAGCGGCGGTTCATGAAAATATTCATCCATTCACTCATTCAATGTCCAAACTTACAACCATCCGGACAATTCAGGGTCTCCATCTCAGCAACGGTGTCTACTATATTACAGTCTCCGACCCTTTGCGGGGGCCCTTTGAACTCTAGATGTGAACCTTCTTGCCTGGACTTGAGGCAGGACACCAGTCGGGGGGCTGGTCAGTTAAAACTGCCGATCTGAATCCCAGATGTTAGTTTTCTTTAGCATGTTGAGCAGGACGGCTGAAGTTGTGGACGCTATCCGTCCGTGAGTTGTGAGCCGAGTTCTCGACCGTCGCTCGGGGTCCCCAGGCGAGTTAGCGTTAGGTTAGTCCCTAGCTGTGAACGCTCATAGGCTAGCTCTGCAGCGGGAAAGCCTACGACTTGTTGCTCCAGCTCTTCCTGTCCCGTCTGCACTCATGTCGTCTTCATCCGTGCACGATAGTTTCTCTCCAGGCACCCACGATTGTTTTAGGAATATTAACGCTATCATTACATCATGTCAGCTGTTAGCGCTACCGTCATTATTAGCATGAGGTCATTAGCGCCCGTTCCCTCTAAACCCTCTTCTGCTCTCTATTTATTTGTTCTTCCCTCTCTCGTTTTTTTCTCTTTCTCCCCTTACCGGTCAAGGCAGAGGGCAACGTTTAAATGATTTTTCAAGAGTGTTCTCTACATGGAAACTGTCACCAGTGTTGTGATTTAGCGCCGTATAAATAAAGTCTGACTTCATTTGTAATTAAGGGCGAATGAGTGAAGGGTGGCTGAACTGCCTGAAGGTCTCTGCCTGTTTGTTTGGATAGACAAACGTTAAAAGAACGATTGCCGTGGTAATCTTCTTCTCCTCCTTCTTCTTCTCCGCTAAACCACCTTAGGCATAATAAGCCGCTACATGTTATGACAGACGCAACACCAATATTATGACAGGCGCTGTGGAGTGTTTCGGAGGAGTGATGGGACAGAGGTGACTCATTTACAGCTCCAATCAATTTACACCGAGACGAGTTTTTCACCCGCCGAAGTCACCTGGGAAACGCGACGGACGGCGGACGATCTCTCGCCCGGTGGCTGACTGCGAAAAAAACACTTGGCCTTCACTTCAGCCATGGATTTTTTTTTTTTAACGCACCCAAGGACGGCAGGAGGGGTCAGAGTCTCCAACGGGAGCCGATCGGCGGAGGAATTCGGGATGAGGGGGAAAAAAAAAAAAACATTCAACGGTGAAGGACGGGAGGAGATAGCTTAGCTGAAACAAAAAGAAAGAAGAAGCGGCAAAACACAATTAGCGGAACTGGGAGAAGAAGGCGTTTGGAGTCGACTGCTTTCTTGGAACAGATTTAAAACGTTGCTGCACAATGTACAAGTCTATCTAAATGAGATGATTCAGTTCAGATAAATATTTCCGTGCACGTCTGGGCCGCGGAGTCACCTGTATCGCCGCGGCTATCGCACGCCTGTCACGTCCTGACCCGGCGCTATCTGCTCCCCTGGAGGTGTTGATGCTCACCATGTTCCTGATAACCGGGTACAAGTAATTCCACGGTCCCCATCGTCACCCAGAATACCCCGCTGACCCCGCCTCCCCCCCTGCCGCCCCCCCTTCCCCTCCCCTCACGGTTGCCGAGGCCACCGGCCCCATGAGAACTACCTATCTCTACCCTGTGCCCTATCGGAGTGTTGACACAAACAGATACCCTGGCAATGAAAATATTTTGCTTCCGCTAACGCTGACATTGGCCTACATGGGCCAACATCTCTCCCCCGATTGGAATAAACAGCTCCTGTGCCTCTGTGTGTGTGTTTGTGTGTGTGTGTGTGTGTGTGTGTGTGTGTGTGTGTGTGTGTGTGCGTGTTTGTGTGTGTGATGGGTTGTGGTGCTCAATCTCGTGGGTGTTCACAGTTGCTGACAGGTGCATCTATTAATCAGTGCAGGCATTTTTCATACACGCACACGCACACGCACACGCACACACACACACACACACACACACACACACACACACGGAGTGTGAAAACATACAGTCAGTCAATGGGGTTAATTAGGGGTGCCTCATTAAGCACAACCTATTAAGCCCAAAATCTAGAATATAATACATAATCTATAGTAATAATTGCATTGACACTATAATAGCAATAATAATAATAATTATTATTATTATACGTCATTCATTCACTCAGGGTCAAATAAAGACATGCAAAAATTCACTTATTCATTGACACATCAGGGCAATTTCATGTCTCCGAATAACCCTCTGCATGTTTTTGGACTGTGGGAGGAACCTGGAGTGACCCCATGCAGGCAAGGGGAGAACATGGAGACTCCACATAGAAAGGCCCCCCCTGTGGGAATCCAACCAGGGACCTTCTTGCTGCCAGGTGGAAGTTCTTATGATGAGAAAAGCAAACAATGGACAACACCGATTGGTCTCAGAAAGGCTGAGACCGAAATGGAAGTTGATGAGAAGCCGGTTTACGGTTATATTCATCTTCAAGCTAGCAGACAAACGGTGAGCAGATTAGATGACAGGGCTGACGTCGCCGGGGCTGCTCTTCCCGGAAGAAATGACCACGTAGCTTTTCCTCACGCCGATGCTTCCGCAGATTCATAAATCCAGCCTCGATCCCACGCTTTCGGCGATCTGGAATCCTCGCATCGCAGCGGATTAGATGAGAATCTCAACAGAGGCGCTGACGACATTCCTCACCGCAAAACCCCTGAAAAGTCACTTCCTCCCTCATGGTACCCCCTCCCCGGAGGTGGGGTTTTGCAGTGAAAACAAACCGAGCCCCAAGGGACCCCCCGCGGCCAAAACGCATCTCTGGAACCTGCTGGATTATTTTTACCTGACACAGGAAAGAGCCCACTCATAATAAACGCAGGCTGAGGTGGTGACAGATCTGGTTAACCCTATTATGAAACCGGGGTCCGGCGGGGCGGGTGTCTCCCCGAGGTCAACTTCTAGCGCGCTCAAATATACAGAAAATGCACGCTCCTGCAAATAGCACCGCCGGAGTTAGCAGTTTTGTCAGCATTGTGCAAGTTCTCCGCGATAAACCCGAGTTTGGGTCCAAGATGGACGTCAGGGGGCTGGGAACCCCCCCCCCCCCGGAAGACGCCGGACCGCAAAGCTTTTGGGGACCCCGGGTCGGCCCTGGCTGATGCTTGGCCAGCTACGTCAACAGTAACCCTAGCCGGGCCGAGCCGGTGTGCAGGGAGGCTGCTCATACCTGGTTCCAACAAACAGACGACGAGCACGTGGTCACAATGTGCGTTGACAGACGAGGGTGATGTCCGGCTAAAGTGTGTGTGTGTGTGTGTGTGTGTGTGTGTGCTGGTGGGCGGAGTCATGACATTTTCCGGAACCAGACCATTTTGTGTGCATCGGCCAATTCCTAAACGCAACGAAATCACACAGAAGCGCTAGTGTTTCTGTTCTCGCTAGCATGATAGCAGATGTTTTTCATACAGGAAGGACGCCCCAAAAAAAGGCGCGCACATGTGTTTGTTAGCATCGTCACTTGCCGGAACTCGAGGATGGGCGCTCGACTGTTAGACATTGCTAAACAGGCTAGGCTAGGCTATCACAAAAGGGAATAGTTGCGTGTCTTTTTTTTGACATTTCCCATCCATTGTGCAACCGACTGTAGGATAACCAGAAAATAATATATAATATAATATAATGAATGAATGAATGAATTCTCTTCAATCATAAAAATATAAAAACTTTTCATCCATTTTTTTTGGTTTCCTGATCACTTTGATAAGAAGCAGCTCAAAAAATAAAGCTCATTCTAATCCAAGAACCACGTCCACTGGGCTCAGTGAGGTCTCGCCTGTCTCACGAGAAGCTGCGAGGAGGACGGCAGGAGATAAGTTGTTGGCGAAAACAAAACAAAACAAACAGAAAAAAAAAGTCTGACACGCCAAGAGATGGGGAATCAAACACAATCAAGCAGAGGGAGGGAAAGGCGTCATGGCGGAGTCGATGCTAGCTTGGCATTCGGCCATTGTTCTAATGAGCGTCCATTAGGAAATGGACTGATTCCCTCTCCGGGACCTTAAAACCAATTTCCTGAGGCCCGCCGACTCCTTTGATGAAGGCGGGGGAGGGGCCACTGGGTCGCCAAGGTGACGGGACATCCCGGCAGGAAAACAGGAAGTGGGTGCAGGGAGCGACTCTGATTAGACCCCTCCTCGCTCGCGTGCGGTCAGATAAGAGTGGCGGTGAGTGGTGGCGGCGGCGAAGCCCCGCCCCTTTCCCCCCTTTCATTTGTGTTAATGGGACTGCGTCACTTCAAACAAACACGCCGGGGTATCTCGCCGCCCATGTGACCGCCCGCTCACTTCCACTGGGTCGACCCACGCGGCGTCCAAACTCGATCGGCTCCCCCCACCGCCGCCAGCCTCTCCTCCATGGGCGATAGGCTCGTGGAAGGTCACCGCTAACCGCCGGCATTATCTCTGCCTCTTCCTCCCCTGCCGAGTCCTTGGGCTCGCTATCAGACTAAACACCTGCCTGGGCGGGCAGACCTCATGCCCTCGGGGTCGTGGATTTCACGGCGTGCAAAGGGTGAAGCTCATACCGGTCACGAGCTGCGTGCTAGATGAGCGTTAACGATGATTTGACGTCATATAAGTTGGTTAAAATGTCACTTCTACCTCCAAGGCTGTGCAGCCTTTGGCTTCAAACCGATGCTTGTAAATTCATTAATTCATTCATTCATTCATTCATTCATTCATTCATTCTCCATATGGCTTATCCCAGCTGTCATTGGGCGAGAGGTGGGGTTCACCATGGATGGATCTCAGGGCCAAATTCGATGTGAGTGACGGGCCAATGAAAACCGAACAGGGGAAGAAGGAAGAGAGGGACGAACGCATTCATTAATTCATCCATTCATTATCTGTCGTGCTTATCCTGCTCTGGGGGGTTCTGGGACGGCAGGAGCCTATCTCAGCTGTCATTGAGCGAGAGGCGGAGTTCACCCCTGGACCAATCACAGGGCCACATATAGAGACATACAAGTATTCACTTGTTCATTTACCGGCATTGGACAAGCAAGTGGCAATATTTCATCTCATTATCCTAGGTGCAAGAACAACACAACTACCTCCTTGCTTTTACATGCAAATTTAGTGTTCACAAGGATAACCTCTGCATTAAAGCCAAATTGTCGTTCTTACTGTGAGATGTTTACATTTGCTCTTGTTCTTGTTTCTTTGCTCTTCTACTTATTTGATTTTCATGGCTTGAAACCGGACCTGGGTACTAATTTCGTACCACAAACTGTAAGGTGTGATAAGTTCCTTGAACCCTTGAAACCATCCACAAGTTATAAAGAGACGTACATCATTCACTCATTGGACAATTTAGGGTCTCCAGTGAACCACCTACATGTTCTCGTACCTGGAGAACCTGGAGGAACCCCACATTGACACGCAGAACGAACATGGAGACTCCACAATGAAAGGCCCCCGTGTCGGAATCCAACTGGGGGCCTTCTTGCTGTGACGCGGTCATGCTGACAGATACGCCAATAAGAATCAAAATTCAAAGTCTGAATCTTGAACAAAGCGGGGCTGAAGGAAATTAAAGTCAATAATCTGAACAAAAAAGGGAACAAGGAAAAGCTCCGGGGGGCAGAACTTGTATGTTTTGACTCATGAGGCGTCAAGTTCACATCCAGCCTCCATTGTCTTCCCCCGGTCCCTCGCGGGCTCACCTGAGACCCCCGCTACACCTGACGGAGGATTTAAGGGTCTCGTCACAACAGTGCGCTGTTCACACACGTCCGGGGACAAAGACCCCAACACCTGCAGGGTCAAGGGTCGGCGGGCGGGGGGGGGTGGGGGTTGCAGGTAGACTGGAAGAGGCACATCAAGGAAAGGGATGTGTGTGTTGAAGAGAGAGGGGAAACGAGGGAGAATGTGTTGAGCGGTCGACTTGCGGCAAGTGTGTGGGTGTTTGTGTGTGTGTTTGTGTGTGTGTGTGTGTGTGTGTGTGTGTATGTGTGTGTGTGTGTGGACCAGCTCTCTCCACGTCGCTGCTTCTCCATGCAGCCCAGGTGTGTGTCGGGGGGTCGGGTGGGAGGGAGGGGGGATTCTATTGTCAACCAAAACCGGACCGGTGGGCCCGTCTTCTCCCCCCGTCAGCTACCTGCACTTTGAAGTCTGGGAAGTCTTTCACCCCTCGTTCCGCGTGGGTCAACATTCCGACACACACACACACACACCTGCACGTGCACACACAGGCATGAAGAAGCATGTGCTGGAACACACCACGCACGATGCCCGGGAGGGCGGGAGGGCTGGGCGGCTGAGGGAGGAATAGCAGCGGGAGCGGGAGGGGAGCGACGTACAAGTAAACACTCGCCACTCTGAATCAAAGAGTGTTCCCAAAGGGAGCCGGGGCAGAATGCGGGGAGCCAGCCGGCGCGTCCGCCTCGGCTGGGATTCTGCACGGGATTCTGTCTTTGCGTCGACAGGAGACGAGCAGAAATGATTTTTTTTTATTTTGGCGGGGCTTTGTAAAGCCACGGGGCGCCGGGGAGGAGGGCTGTTTGAGCCGCCAGCGGCCGGCTAGCCCGCGTTAGCCTCACACCGAGAGCAGGAACAGGTGGAAACAGCTGGCTCCCGTGTCGGTCCGGAGGAAAAACACACACACACACACACACACACACACACACACACACACACACACACACACACACACACACACACACACGCACACACACACACACACACACACAGCCTAACAGCAGACAAATCAATCTCTTCCCCGAGGTGTTTTTTTTAGTTTCTTGCAGTGAAACACCAAATATCTGTCCCAGCAGCATCTCAATTTGTTGATAAAACAAATACATTTTTTGAATGATAACCGGGCCGACCTTTTTTTGAGCGCCACCACTTTTTAAATGTTTTGCTCTTTCTTTTTTGTCATTTTTCTGCACTATAATAATACTTTTCTTTTCATTTTCCCACGGGCTTGTTGTGTTTCTGGATATTTACATGTGACTCCAGGATGTTCGGATGTGCTGTTCCCGAAAACGGGGCTTATGTTCGCGGTGAACGCGGCGCAGTAAAGAGGAGGCTGTATCCGTGTCAGTGCTCCTCGGCTGTTTGTTTGACCGGAAACGCTTTTTTTCTGCTGAAACAGAAACAAAAGATTATCATAACAATCCCCTTCGGCCCCCATTGTCACCCAAGACAAACACCGGGCCGATTTCTTTTCACACTGAACGTTTCCGTCTCCAAATGGCGGGCCTGGATGGGGTCACTCCCCCGGAGCCACCATGTTTCTCCCGGCCTTGGCGGCTCAGGCGGCGCAGGCTCGCTGAGCGTTATCGCCGCAGATAGATACGACGTCCCCACCACAGTTTTGTCTGTCGAGTGTGTGTCTTGGCTAACTTTCACGGCGGCGCTCGATGACGGACGGGCGGATCGTCAGGGGGCTCTGATCTCACACACACACACAAACACACACACTTTCACTTGTGCGCTCGGCTGCGAATCAAGGCGGAGGAGCTGATTCTGCAGGATTCAGGGTGGAAATAAAAGCATTATTTGTGGGAGATGCCGAGCTTATCAGGTTAATTGGTGCAGAGATGATGCGCCAGTGTGTGTGTATGTGTGTGCTTGTGCGTGTGCCTGTACGTGTGCGTGTGCGTGTGCGTGTGCGTGTGCGTGTGCGTGTGCGTGTGCGTGTGCGTGTGCGTGTGTGTGTGTGAGTGTGTGTTTCAAGTCTTTTAAATCTCATCTTCCTCTTTTAGCCAGGTGCGTGGCAGCACTGTGTGGCGCTTTTATCCCAGGCAGATCCCCGGGAATGCAGGGAATTTCTCCCAGACGCTCCTGGTCACAGTGCCCTGGCAGCTCCTACTCACCAAACACACACACACACACACGCACGAACTCACAAACACACATGCACAAAAACACACAGAACTCCTCCACCTCCCCCCTCACCCCAATGCCATTGATAGACACAGCCCAAAGAGCAGACACCTGGCTTTACACACACAGGCGTGTGCATGCACACACACACACACACACACACACACACACACACACACACACACACACACACACACACACACACACAAGCACATACGCCCTGGGGAACCGCAGGGAAAGTCAGGGATCAGCAGAAACACTCTAGAGAAACAGGAGAAGACAGAAGGGACCAGATGCAAGATAGTACTCAACAAGACAGAGAGAGGTGATGGGGGAAAAGGGGGTCCAGGGAGGCCCCGGGGGGGCTTTGGTGGGTCCGGGGGGGTGAAAACAGAGAAAAAGGCAATTGGAAGGTCACCGTGACAAACTCGGAAGCTACATTGTATTTTTTTGCACGCCCGGTAATCAGAGATTGAAGAAAAAAATGGTGTGAACCCAACAGTGCTAGCATGCTAACGTGTCCGGGCCCATCGTGGGAGCCTCGGCCGTCGCGGTCGTGCACGAGGGGCCGTGAGCGGCCAGGCGAGGGGTTAACGGCCCCCCGGCGGGGGTGCGGCCCGCCTGTCAG
Organism: Fistularia tabacaria; assembly: GCA_901007705.1. NCBI lineage: Eukaryota > Metazoa > Chordata > Actinopteri > Syngnathiformes > Fistulariidae > Fistularia > Fistularia tabacaria. Next base: position 30,721 of record CAAKHD010004416.1, read on the forward strand.
TCAAGACTTAACGCCACCTGAGAGTCCCGTCAGCTTCGCTTCCTTCCCTTTCCGCCGCTTGCCAATCAAACCGCCGCGCTGCAAGACCGCAGTTTGTGTACATAAGGGCCTCTGTGAGTGTGTGTGCGTGTGTGTGTGTTCTCGCCACGGTCGTCTTGCTAGTTTGCAGTGTCTCTGGGCTGGAGGCTCATTCATGCCTTTGCATGAGGGGGGACGTCACGACGGCGGAGGTCCTCGTCGTTTTTTTCTCCACAAAGATCGCGAGGCCTTCAATGAAAACAGGAAAAACGAGAGAGTCCCTTATCCCCGCTCCGCATTACGTGGAATCCCCGCAGAGTCCTTCGACTTGTTTATGAAGCTCTTAGTGGACCAGCGCCGTCTTACTTTACTGAATCCATATTGTCTTTGTGTCTTCCCATTTCCTCGGGTCCTCCGGAGGAGGTCATCTAAATACTCCGAAAGTCTCCCAGAATAAATGGAGGGAGGCCGGTTTCATTCACTGCGTGTCTAATTTGGGGATCGCCTTTCAGGCAGCAGCTGAAATGATAGCGACTTTAATTTATATACATATATATGTATATAATATAATATAATTAAGCAATATATTATTGGTGTTTATGCTGCAGTAGCAATGCTAACGCTAGTGCACAGCGAGCTAATACTGTTATTGTGAGAAAACGTATCGCGCGGCGGATCCCGTGTCGGTGAAGTGAAAACAAGGCGTCGCCATAGCAACCCTCCGCTGGAAGCTCCTCGGCGGTGTCAGCGGCGTGCGCAATGAATGCCTTCGACTCCATTCGCGCGCTGAGAAAATGAAATAAAAAAAACATTTGGCTGGTGGGAAGGGAATCCACAGGCGCCGCTTTGAAGCGTCGACACAGTGGATGCGAGTGCGCACGCGCACGCGCACGAACACGCACACACACACACACACACACACACATTTCTTTGTTTTCAGATTGAAGCTCTTGTAACTGTCACGACTAAAATCAAGTTTCTCCGTCTGTCCGTCTCTCAGGAAGCTCGCTGGACCCCGCAAGGATAGAGGGCTTCTACATCTTGTACCTCACAAGTATAGGAAAACAAGACCACACAGCACCCCCCCCCACCCTCCACCCACACACACACACACGCACACAAACACACATTATCCAAACACTGCAGGGCATGATCCTCCACTCCCCTTTTCTTCTCTATGTCTGCACCTCTGAGGCCAAGGCAAACACTAGGTGTGTGTGATACACTCATATCTCAACACACAAGCACACACACACACACACACACACACACACACACACACACACACACACACCCCCAACCCCA
>CAAKHD010004417.1:9993-20757 GCA_901007705.1 Fistularia tabacaria
CCACCCGGAGCTTTCCTAAAAGAGCGGGGGGAGCCCGCGGGGGGGGGGGGGGGGGGGGGGGGGGGGGGGGGGGGGGGGGGGGGGGTCCCCGGGGGGGGGGCGTGGGGTGGTTGGACGGGGGTCGTGGGGTGGCGGTTGGAGCGGCTGGCTCTCCGGTTCGGCTCCCGGTCCGGGCGTCCCGTGAATCCTGCCTTCAAAACGGGAACAGAAAGAAGCCGTTCTTCCTCCCCATCATCTTCATCATCTTCATCACCATCATCTTCATTACCGTCATCTTCATCACCATCATCTTCATCCGCATGAACCGTCACCATCGGCGTTTTACGCGCGTCCTCCCCCTCCGCGACATTAATGTCATTTTTTGATCTTTTTATTAATTTGTTTCATTTAATTCTTAACTTTCACTGATTTTTATTTTTTTATTTTTTTTTATTTTTTTTTTTTGCGGGATGACCGCGCGGAGGGGCGCGCGCGCGCCCGTGCACCCGTCCATTTTTTTTTTCTTTTTTATAACCGGCGCGTAAAAAAATAAATAAATAAGTACAGAAAAAAAAAGGCGCGCGTCCGTCGGTTCCGGAGACGAGATGTTCCTCTGCAACGCGAGCGCCATCAAGGACTGGAGCTACTTCCTGTCCCAGATCCTGCCGCTGGTGAACCGGAGCACCGCCGGCTTGGTTCGCATGGACGACGCGGACGCGGTGACGAGCGCCGCGGTGGCGGCCGTGGGTGCCAGCGAGCCGCCGCCGACGCCGGACTCCAACCACACGTCGGGGATGGAGCACGTCCTGCGGTACTCCTTCTCCGAGGGCGAGCCGGGCCCCGCGGACCACCGGGGGCCCCAGCGGGACCCCATGCCGCTGCCCAAGGCGGTGCTCTACCTGCTGATGGCGGCGCTGGTGGTGGTGGCCGTGGCGTATGCCATCGTGGGACACCTGGTCAAAGACGTGGTCAACGACCTATTGGGTAGGTGACCCCCCCCACACACACACACACACACACCCCTCGTGTGTGTGTGTGTGCTGGATTGTCTGACGTGGCGTGAACTCGGATGTTCATTTCTGACGTCATAGAGTCCAGCTTCCGGTGTGTGCAGGACGCAAAAATAAACAACCAACATGTTCCCTGCAACTGGCTACGCGCACGTAAGACATGCGTGGGGTGCGCAGGGCGCGCGTTGTCGGTGTGTGAGGGTGACACGGGTGGAGGGTGGGAGGTGTCAGGCGTGGGCGGTTTCCACACAGGTGTCAGGGGGAGGGTGACAGGTTGAAGGTGGTGTCCGTACCCTCCGCCTGTTACTTTTCACACTTTCTGCATAAACCCGTCCAAAGTCAAATCCACAGTGGGACAAAATTCAAAACTGGGACGGGCCAACATTGTTTTTTATTGAAGAAAGAAGAACAGGTTTGGCTTTAAAACTGAATATGGAGCAAGTGAAGCTTAATACGATTCAATGTATAACTTTATATTCCACTCATGCAAAATGGAAATTCAAATTTTTAAAAAACCCACATCAATTTCATTAATTTCTTAAATAAATATGTCAGTAATTTCCAGACTATAAGCCGCTCCTTTTTTTAACCCGCTTTGAACACTGAGGGTTAAACAGTGATGGATGCGACGGATTACAATGATGCGGCTAACTAATGGATTTTTTTTAAGCTAACCAGCTTCATGCCGGCAAGAGAGGACGAGGCAGTGAGTGACGAAGTCATTCTGAGGCTGTTCAGTTCCGACCCTGGAGGAGACTACTTTCATGGTTTTAGTGCGCAGGGGGGAAGACGAAGATAGCGATCCCGAAATATTTAGCCAGTGCGACTTATATTCAGGTGCGCTCAATAGAAAAAAGAAAAAAAAAAGCCTTCTGAATAAAATTTCAACAGTAACCTTTTTCCACAGACTAGTAATTAATAAAATAGATACATTAAATAAATAAAATAACTGTTTTCTGCCTTTCTTTTTGCAATTTTTCGGAGGGGTAGCATGGTGCCAGTATTAGCATAAGGTCGCTATGACTACTGTCAACACAGGAGAGGGCGTTTATGGGTCCTGTCGTGATTTTTGCGGCGAGACCCCAGCAGAGCATTCTGGGATTTGTAGTATTAGCGGTACATGTGCTGTAGGCGATAGCTCTAATAATCATTTGGTTTGGCTTCGCGGGCCAAATAGAAGTGCACTGCGGGCCAAATTTGGCCCGTGGACCAGAATTTGATGCCTGTACACTGTACACACTCCATCCTACACACTACATCTGACACCTTGCACACTGAAGGCCTATACACTGTCCCTGACACCTTTCACACTCCTGCCTACACCCTACACCGTCACCTGACCCCTTACACAGTGTGAAAGGTGTCAGATGTAGGGTGTAGACCGTCTGAAAGGTGTCAGGAGTCGGTAGAAAGTGTGAAAAGGGACAGGTTTAAGGTGTTGACACAAGGGTGTTGGTGTCAGGGGCAGGGGTAGGCAGCAAGGTGTCAGGTGTAGGCCGAAGGTTGGAAGGTGTCAGCTTGAGGGTATGGACACAAAGGTGTAGGGTGTCAGGTGACAATGTAGGGTGTAGGAAGGAGTTTGAAAGGTGTCAGGAAGAGTGTGTAGGCTTCAGTGTGTCAGGTGGAGGGTATGGACGCAAGGGTGAAAGGTGTCAGGTGACGCTGTAGGGCGTGGGCAGGGGTGTGAAAGGTGTCAGGTGTAGGCAGAAAGTGCGATAAGTGACAGGTTGAAGGTGTTAACACAAGGGTGTAAGGACTCGGGTGCAAGGTGTAGGCAGGAGTGTGAAAGGTGTCTGGGACAGTGTATAGGCTTTCGGTTTGCAAGGTGTCAGATGTAGGGTGTGGAATGGAGTATGGAAGGTGTCAGGTGATGGTGTTGGCTGGAGTTTGAACAGTGTGTAGGCTTCAGTGTGAAAGGTGTCGGGTGTAGGCAGTTAGTGTGAAACGTGACAGGCAGAGGGTGTAGGCCAAAGGTTGCAAAGCGTTGGGTGGAGGGTATGGACACAAAGGTGTAGGGTGTCAGGTGACAGTTTAGGGTGTAGGAAGGAGTTTGAAAGGTGTCGGGAACAGTGTGTAGGCTTCAGGTTGAAAGGTGTCAGGTGCAGGGTGTAGGCAGGAGATTGGAAGGTGGAGGGTGAAGACACAAAGATGTAAAGTGTCAGGTGCAGGGTGCAGGAAGGAGAGTTTTAGGCATCAGGGGCTAGTGCAGGCAGGAGTCTGGAAGGAGCCAGGCCGAAGGTAATGACACAAGGTTGCAAGGGGTTAGGTGATGGTGTTGGGTGTCGGCAGGAGTTTGAAAGGTGCCAGGTGTCGGCAGAAAGTGTGAAAAGTGACAGGTTGACACATCCGGGTGTAAGGTGCCAGGTGCTGGTGTAAGCTGCAGTGCGTAAGGCCTCAGGTGGAGGGTGTGGGCAGGAGCGTGAACAGTGTCGGGTGGAATGGGAAAGGTGTCAAGAACAGGGTGTAGGCTTCAGTGTGAAAGGTGTCAGGTGGAGGGTGTAGACAAGGATGTAGGGTGTCAGTTCCAGAGTGAGGGGTGGAGGAACTAGGATGTATTGTCAGGTGCAGTCAAAGGTGTGTAAGGTGGCAGATGTAGACTGATGCTTCACGGTGGGAGGTGGAGGGTGTCGGCAGTGCAGATTGCAGCGTGTCAGTGTCAGGCTCTGCTAGCGGGGGCTCCGGTGGGCGGGGTGGAGACTGCAGGGTGTTTTGTGGAAGGGTGTAGCTATGAGATGGAGGGTGCAGGAACTGGGCTGAGGGCTGTGGGTGGAAGGGCTCAGCTGAAACGCATGCAACCCGTAGTGCCCCCTGGTGTTCTGGAGCTCTGTGTTTTGTTTCCCAGCCTCCAGTGATTGACAGTTTCATTCAACCAAACACCGAGCATTCAAATTCTGTTAGCGTCTAGCAGGGGGCATGCTGGGAAATCATATCCGAAGGTGGGTATGCGGCTTGAGGAGAACGTGCTCCGTGACAGAGATGAAGAGGCCGGAGAGAACACACTTGGAGAACTCAGGCAGGAGAACACGGGGGGAACCCAGAGAGAAACCAGCTGGTCACCAGATTGCATTTTTGCTATCATTATTAGCTTCTTGGATGTTTTCTGAGGAGCATCCCGACATGGAGCACAAAGGTTCTCCCCAGGTAGTCTTGCTCCTCGTCCTCTTCTCCTTCTATCACTTCTGAAGTAACCATGGTAACATAGAACCTCCCTTGGTCGTATTGAAAAGCCCGGGGCTGCTTCGTCATCCTCATCATCACTTCACCTGCAACTTCATCGTCCTCCTCCTCTTCCTCAAACCTGTCCAGGTGCTCCTCCTGGGTTCCACTGTCGCGCCGGGGAGTCTTACGCTTGTCTTGTTTCCCCCGCAGGCGGAGGCCGCTCGATGGTGGCTGAAGATGATGAAGGAGGAGGAGGAGGAGGAAGAAGAGGAGGAGGAGGAGGAAGCACTGAGCCAGGTAAGAAAAAACAAGGAAAGCAAAATGTCACAGGGGTCGGAGCCCGGCGCTCTTAGATTTGACGGCAGGGACACAGTGACAGCCGGACCCCCCTGACCACACACACACTCTCCGGGGGTGTGAGAGGTGTAAATGCATGGCGTCTGCCGGGTGTGTGTGTGTGATTCCTTTGGCCCCCCCACCCCTCCGTGATGTGTCAACATGGGGGGCCGGCTATTGGAAATGATGTGATAAAGAAGAAAGCATCCAGACAGGAAGAAGAGGAGGAGGAGGAAGAGGTCTTCTCGGTGGACCGTCTGCTCCTCTATCACTCCCGAGGAATCCTGTTCCGCCCGCTATCACTTCCTCACACTCCAGACCGTCGGCCCTAATCTGACACCGGCGTGATGGATGTGTCCCACTTCCAGCGAGAGCCCTCACGTGGCTCCGCCTCCCGGCCCGAGACGCCGGAGCGTTTTTTTCCGTGGAGGCTGTGGATTTACAGCCGGCCCTGATCAAAAGAAATGAACTACTCAGATAACAAATAGCATTGAATCATCATTAAATATTAATTACGGATCCCGGTTGTGATTAGGGCAAGAGGCGGAGCTTAAACTGAGCCGGCCACCTGTCAATCACTGAGCAACATTTAGAGACTTACAACCATTCATTGATTCACTCATTTACACATCATTTAGAGACACGCAACCATTCACTCTCTCATTCATACATCATATAGAGACATAAGGACATTCACTGAGTCACACAGAGACAATGATTCACTCACTCAGTCACATGTCATAAAAATATATACAACTATTCATTCACTCATTCACACAACATATAGAGACAAACTACTATTCATTCAATCATTCATACGTCATCTAGAGACAGATGGCTGTTCACTCAGTCACAAAGAAACATACAACTATTCACTCACTCATTCATGCATTGAGTCACACATCATATGCAAACATACAACTATTCATTCATTCATTCACGTCATATATAGACATACAACCATTCATTCACTCATTCAACCATCTCATCGAGAGATACAGCTATTCATTCATTCATTTACATGTCATATGGAGGCATCCAACTATTCAATCATTCACTTGTCCTGAAGATACATACAACCATTCATAGATATACCATTCACTCATTCATGCATCATATAGAGACATATGGCCATTCACTCTCTCATTCACACAAATTGTATTGACATAAGGCCATTCACTCAGTCATATCGAGGCATACAGCTGTTCACTTTCCCGTTCATAAAAAATAGATAGATATCCAAACATTCCCTCAGTCATCCACCAGTCATAGAGACGCAACTATTCACTCACTCGTTCACACAACATATAGACGTGCAACTATTCACCCATTCATACGTCACATGGACATACAATCGTTCATTCTCTCATCCACACATCATAAAGAGGCATTTAACCATTCACTCATTCAATCACAAATCATATAGAGACATACAACCATTCATTCATTCATTCATTCACACACACGTTATATAGAGACATACAACCATTCAGTCTCTCATTCACAAAAATTATTTCGAGATAAAACTATTCACTCATTCATACGTCAAATAGAGACATACAACCATTTATTCACTCATTCACATGTCATATAGTGACAGACTAGCATTCACTCATTCAATCCTATTGACAATTTATGGGGCTTTTCTACAACATCGTTCCAGCACGACTCCAACGAACCTTCTGACCTCCTGCTTTTGGACCTTTTGGAATGGGAAGAAGACGGAGAATGTACCACCTCCCTGATCTAGAACCATGTTCTCCAGAGAAATTCCTGTGGCCGATTTCTCCATAAATTACGGTAGCGACGGTTTGACCTCGGCGACCTCTGTGGTCTGTCCTCAGGTTGCTCGCTTGGGTCCGGACGCCACAAGCCTGAGATCAACTGCGTCGCCGGTGAGCGCGGCGAGCGTCCCCGGCTGGTGGAAATGAGCTTCATATCGCTGAATCACGCCGCCTGCGCCGAGGAGATGGTGGTCACCGTGGACGAGACGCTGCAGCTCCAAACCAGGCCTCCGGACGCCCTCTCCGGGACCTAACCCCCCCCACCCCCCTAGCCCGCCCTTCGGGAGCGACGTTCAGCCTGAGGTTTGGATGCACGCGTGGGCCGACACGTCTTTTTCATGAAGCTCTCTCCGCCACCGGGATTCGAACCCCCCACCCTCGCGAAATCGTCGTGCGTCTATGTGACCGCCCGACGCTCGGAGTCCGGCTAAGCCTGGACGGAGGACACGGCAGCGGCGGACATTTTTCTTGGACGCGCAAAGAAAATTGTCTTGCCGTGTTATTTTTGCCCGAAGCCCCCTGTCCCGCTGAAGATATTATTGTTAAAAACCCCCTCAGCGAGCGCCGGGGGCGAAGACGTCCGCTATGTTGGTCCTTACATTAAAAGATGAGCTAACAAACAGAAAAATGGCTGCCTTGAACAAGGTAAGAAAACAGAACTGTTAGCATGAAGCTAAATCGCACTGAATATCCTCAACTCCATTTGGGATTTAAAAAAGGAGTCAATCAAACCATCAATCAATCAAAAAAAAAAAATGAATACAATTGATGCAGTTTTCATTTCGGGCAACTTTGTTTCTTTTCTTTTTTTGCCAATTTGTGTATCCATCGCTTCATTCGTTCACCAGTCATTGGTTCATCAGCTTACCAGTTCATCACTTCATTAGTCAACAGTTCATCAATTCATTAGTTAACCGCCTCATCACTTCATTCGTTTACCTATTCATCACTAACTCAGTTCATCAGCTCATCAGTTCATCAATTCATCAGTTAACCGGTTCATCACTTCGTTAGCTCACCGGTTCATCACTTCATTCGTTAGCCAGTTCATCACATCGTTAGTCCACCAGTTCATCAATCCATCAGTTAACCAGTTCATCACTTTGTTAGTTTACCAGTTCATCAATTCATTCGTTCACCAGTTCATCACGGTTTTAGTTCACCTGTTCTTCACTGCATTAGTTCGCCAGTTCATCACTGCATTTGTTCACCACATTAGTTCACCCGTTCATCAGCTCACCAGTTCATCACTTCATAAGCACACCATTTGACCACATCATCAGTTGGTCTCCCCAGCCACACTGTGCTCGAATTTAAAGCAGTCGGATTAATATGGTGACCATGAAATGACCAAAGAAGAAGAAGACAGTTCATCGTCCTGCTGGGTGGGGGAGGGGGGGGGTCAACTCATTGAGTTCAACCTCATTGGTTGTATTTACAAACCGTTTCCAAGGCAACGCTTTTCCTTGCGCGGGCGTGATTTTTAATCTAAGATCAGCGGGTGCGATGCGATCCGTGCTGGCGGCTCTGCGCCCGCCGGCAAATTTAGCACTTGAACACAACCACGCAGCTTTCCTTGGATGCTGGTGGCGGCGGGTCGAGGCCTGGGGGGGGGAGCAGAGGGCGGGGGGATGCATAGGAGGCCGATGGATCCCCTTGTTCCCGTGGCAACGCTTCGGCGCTCAAACGGCGTCCTGCAGGTCACCTTTAAGACCTACGACTGTTACTGCCCTTCGGTGGTCCACTGACAGTTACATTTGGGGAACTTTGAAAACATTTATTGTTCATGTTGGTCATAAATAAGTACTAATGATACCTATATATATGTAATAACACGATCATAGCACATAGTGTATTTTGAAGTGTGTGTGCATGTGTACGTTTTTTGTTTTTTAAATTTGGACACGCACAAATTCATCTATTCATCTATGACGACTTTATTGCTGATGATAATGACAATGTGGGACAAATGGTCACGGCAAAAATAATGATTTTAATTTGAAGCCTTCTAATAGACAAGCAAAAAAAAAAAAAAAGATTATAATCGTTTCATTGGTAAATTATGTTATGAAATCAGTATAATAATCTTTTCACAGATAGTTATATGGAATAATCTTTCATTGTTTGGTAACAGTGACATTGCAGTGAGATGATTAGATGTTTACTGTCATTTTAAAAGTTTGCTACGGATAATTATACTGTAATCTTTGTCATCTCCCCCCTGTCAAACAGATTGGTCTTTAATATGATGGATATTTATATTTTAAAGTTTTTATTTATCCTTTTTTTTTGGGGGGGTGTCACCTTTTCCTGAAGCATCTCATATAATATTCAGTGTTATTTCTTCCCAGTGTCTTTGTTTACCTTTGATTACCTCACTGTCTTTAAGGGCTAACGTAGCGGTGCTAGCAGGGGGGAGGCGACGAACCACGACCCGAGCCGGGGAACACACCGCATACCCGTCGGACATTTATCGACTGATGGCGGGGGGGGGGTGGTCACGCGCTACGTGATTCTTTGAATTGACCGATGGCGCCTGAACGCATCACGGGAGCCCCAGTTAAGTTGGTAAACAAACATGGAGGACAAGCGGCTATCTGCTCTCCCTCCACTAGCGTAGCCCAGTTTTGCTTCATCATAACTCTGAATCCTTGGGGAAAAGCTATCCTGCAGTGTGTCCTCGGTTTAACGCCACGCTGTGATCGCTGGAGAGAAGGGGAAAAAAAACAACAGGGCTTCGAATTGACCGCAGAGAGCAAAAACGTGTGTTTTCGCACCAGAAATAAGTGTTGTTTCGTGCACTTTCGTTTCATTTAAAAATCTAACGCCTGTACGTGAGCAGGTTTTTCTGACACGGGTGAAGCCGTTTTTGGCCAGGTTTGCCGAGGGACGACACCGACTGGACAGAAAAAGCCATAAACCCTGATGTTAGCCTGTGCTCACAGTTACCGCTAGCCCCGTTTTTCTATCCAGGATAGAGGTTGTGTTGTTCAACAAAAAGAAAAACCAAACAACTTAAAATGCTAATAATTACGCAGTTTTGATTTGACCACAACGTTGATGCTAACACTAGCAGCTAGCGCCGTTCCGTGAAAGACAGCAAGGGGATAGAGGCCAAATTTTTTATTTTAATTATGTTCCTGGACGGCGATTATGCCAAATTCCTAATCATTTTTAAGAAGATACAGTCCGTCGCTCTCACGCACACACACACACACACACACACACACACACACACACACACACACACACACAATGTTCAGGCTAACAATACCTGTCAGATGTCATAGTGGATACAAGGACAAGTGGCTAGTCCTGCTTTGTGAATGTTAGCAAGTTGCTATCAGCTACATTACACACACAGACTTCAGAAACAGAATGATAAGGTGAAAAATACCTAGTAGATGTCAAACTTAGTTGATATGAAAAAATAGCGAATCGTCCTCCTTTGTGAATGTAAGCATGAGGCTATTGGCTACATTAGCGACTTCAAGGCATACCATTGCTCAACGATCCTGTCTGTTGATGGAGGTTTCTCTCTCACCAAAATATTAGAACATTCTCCCATGTTTTGCGTAACAAGCTAACCGCTAGCTAATGTTAATAGTTCACGGCAGGGGGCGTCTCCGGGGCTAACGTTAACTACACGATCAACACCTAGTTGATGCTACCCAAACGGCGATTCCCTTTTTTCTGGTTGTTAGCAAGTGGCTACCAGCCACGTTAGCATCTCCTTGACAACCAGATTCAACATTTTAGAAGTTCCATGCAGCTTTTCTCCCAGAGGAACAAAACAAAACCTGGGGTGAAACGGCTTCAAGCTTCAAGGTTGTACATGAAGTTTCTGCGACTTCAGCTCAACATCCTCGGTCTGTCAGCTTTATCAAGCACGATTTGCGTCTTTTACTTCCTCTGTATGGAAAAAAAAAAAAAAAAGCGATCCCAACTGAAAAAGTTCGGTTGGTTTTATTCGGGATTAAACGCAACGAGACGGTACTTGACTGTTCTAGAAATTTCCACGTGGTGAAGGCTTGAACGTTCTGGAATTGAACCTGCAAACGTTTCCTTTCAGGTCGTCTAATAAATACTTGTGCCGTAAGATGATCTCGTTGGTCACTGATTTTATTTTGTCCAAACATTAGGCACAAAAGATGCTCCCAAAATGTGTGAACACTGACATTTTAATTATTATTACTTTATTACGATTAATAAAAGGGATTAAATGTCCAAGTCTGGGTTCATTTGACGGCTCTGTGAATCCCGGCCGTCGTCTCGGCAGCGGTGTTTCGGACAGAGTCCAGATCATTAGCCTCCCTCCCGACCTTCCTGTCAGCTCGACCCGCCGCTAAAGAAGTGCACGGCCCGGCAGCTAATGAAAGGGCAGCGAGGACGGCCGCGGCCCCCCCCACCCAAGTGACCAACTATTTCCCACCCCCCCCCCCCCCCCCCAAAAATATAAAAAAAAATACAATAGACACCCTTGTTTCCCTCGCGGG
>CAAKHD010004417.1:20777-32759 GCA_901007705.1 Fistularia tabacaria
GCGCGCTGTTCGGAACGGCGCCCTCTCTTCTCCCCCCCCCCCCGCCCTCCCTCCCCCCCCCACCCGCCGCTAAAGAAGTGCACGGCCCGGCAGCTAATGAAAGGGCAGCGAGGACGGCCGCGGCCCCGCCCACCCAGGTGACCATCTGTTTCCACCCCCCCACCCCACCCCAAAAAATGAAAAAGAATCATTCAGCGCGACCTCGTTTCACCTCGGCAGCTTGGCTCCCTTGGGAGCTGACACTGTCTGAGGAGGGGTTTGTCACGTGTAACAATAATAAGACCGGACAAACCAACGGACTGGACTTGATGCGCACACACACACACACACACACACACACACACACACACAGTCTGATCAGAACGAGTTGAAGTCAAAACTACATTTTTTTTTCAAGAGACCAGCGGGCACACACAGGCGTCAACTAAAGAAAAACAGGAAGTAAGTAGTGCTGGAGACGTACTACCAAAGTAAAACAGGAAGTCAGGTGAGTAAGAAACGAAGGGGATGGATGGCATGACTGAGGTTGGATCCCGGAAATGGAGCTAAAAAAATAGAACATCACAAAAGTGCAGATGACACACCACATTTTAAATGAAACAAGGAAGTAGCCGCCTCAAAAGAAACCCTTTCAAAATAAAACAGGAAGTCAGGTGACGGGGAAAAAAAAGGGAACGGGCAACACATCCTGAGGATGGATGTAGGAAACTGATCTACAAAATAAAAACATCACATCAGTGCGGATGAGAAACTTATGCAACCCTTACAAAATAAAACAAGGAAGTGGTCGCCACAACAGATACCCTTTCAAAGAAAAACAGGAAGTCAGGCTACAAGGAAAAGAGGGAAACGGACAACACAACTGAGGGAGGACACAGAAAAGGGATCTGGAAAATAAAAATCACAGGACAGCAGATCACACACTTTGGCAACCTTTACAAAAAAAGGACAGTATTTTCTGGACTATAAGTCGCTCCACAGTGTAAGTTGCACCAGCCAAAAAAATTATGATGAAGCAGAAAAAAAAACTTTGCATCACTGCAGATGACACGCTTGGACAATCTTTACAAAATAAAACAAGGAAGTGGCCGCCACAACAGAAAGCCTTTCAAAGTAAAACAGGAAATGACAGAGAAACCGAATTAGAGCCCGAATTAAATTAAATGTGTGGAAACAAACTTAAATATTGAAAAGTTCAAAAGACACTCAAAGGTGGCGATAGAGACACATCTATCCAATAAAATCCAAACTTCATGACATATGTTTCACTTTGCGAAGACAACATTTTGATTCATAAGTATATATTTAAATGTAAACATATATAACATACGGGCCATCCAGCAGAAACATTTATTTTTAGAGTTTTAGAATTTCCCCTAAAAATAAGTCAGAAATGAAGTGTTGGCTTTTGAAGAGCACAAAGGACACGATGGAGTAACATAATTGTCCATTAAAAAATGAAAATAAAATAAAAATAAATCGAGGAAAAATTCACCTAAAAATATCAAGTTAAACCAGCAGAAAATATATTTTAAAAAAATGAATCTGATTAATGTGAGTTCTGCGTGAACCCCGTCCGTCGCCCAATGACAGCTGGGATATTAAGTCTTGATTATTCTACATATAAATGTTGTCATGTTAAAGATGCGCAGAGGGTCAACGAAAAGAAGTACTGACGACGCGGGGAAAAAAACACTTCCACTTTTTAACAGCGTGTGAGGAAGAACGAGAGCGCCTCCAGGCGGCCAGATGGTGGAACACGTTCTTGAAAAATTGAATGTGTTTGAATTTGAAATGATCAGATCAGTGAATTAACTGAAATTTAACAAGAACCCAGCTAGACATGATCTGGAAGAGAAGAGAAATAGCTTTTAAATAGATAAATAAAAATTACATCTTTTTAACCTGGGAGTAAGGAAGGTCGGACATTGAATAGATTTAATTGGGCTGCTGTGCCTTCCTGCGCCTGGGCCTATTTGGTTTGGATCCATTCTGTGTTCTCTGTAAACCCATAATCTGCGGGTCGATAATCTCTTTTCACGGCCAAATAACCCTGTAATCTACTTTGGCTTTTAGCTTTGGCCCGACGCTCCAAATGGATTCGTTTATGTGCTTTGCCTCAGATTTTTTGTTTTTTTTTGAGGAATCTAACGTCAATTTAAAAAAATATAAAAGGGTCTCTTCTATCAGCATGCCCCTGCCTCCTCTGATCATTATGCATCTGAATTTTGTATGTGATTTTTAGTGAGCTTGCAGAGTGAGGGGATTTTCTGGGGTGATTTTTTTTCTCAATAAAACCAGCAATTATGCTCTTTTGAGACAAATAATTTAATGAGAATTCGAAAATCATTTGATGTCTTGTATTAAAAAAAAAACCAAAAAAGTTGCGGTTCTTTGAGCACATTTACAGCTACATCTAAAATTTTACGGGATTGGACTATTGATTACGAACTGGTATTTTTTTTTACAATTTTATTGTTCTCCCTGCTCCGGGGTGCTCTTGAAAACTCGCGATGTGAGATGAAGATGAAGACGTTTAAAACATGCACTTGCAGATACAAGGAGATGCAAATGAATTAATATGCCTAAATTCCTCATAACAAACATACAGTCACATACCTAAACTGTGCAGAAATAAAGATGACACAAAACACAGGGAGTGTTCATTCGGATAATTCCGCAGACGGACCACTAGGTGTCACTATATCCCACACACATGCTTGGTTCAAGGTAAATCTGCGTCAAGTGAATGTTTGATCCGGCTATTTTCTTTTTTTTTTAATGTCCTCCATCCCTCACTAAAAACGAGAATGTAAAGAAAGCAAGCCTAAACCTATTTTTTTTCATTCATTCAAAATAATGTCATCTAAACGTCGATGTTCAGTTTGTTAAAGGCTGTCTAAATGTAGACGTTCATAAAGAGGAAACGATGGAAAACACGGGTCATGCTTGGGAGTTCATGAGAATAATAATTATTCTTACATTTATACTCATGGCTGAGGATTTAAACGAGATAAGCTATTCATTATTTTGTGATTTTCTTGATGCAAAGTGCATCAATAAACCGAATAGTATAGCTACTGATACAAGCTTGATATTGATTTTACAATTTCCTTTAAATTATCCCTATTTTGAATATAAAGGCATTATTTTTACAAGGAATTAAGTCATTTTGCGGGACATTTTGTCTCCCCCAAGTGCTAATCCAACAAGTTCGACAGTATTACAGGGGCCAATTAAATCGTAATAATCATTTATTAACATGATTGAGTCAGCAATCATAATTATTTCATTTTTTAGTCGTTAAATTAATTAAAATCCAAATCCCGGTGTCGTTATTCGTGATTGCGCGCCGTCCAAAATCCCTTGGAAGTCGCGACCCTCGCGTTGCCATAGCGACGGCCGGTTAGCTGAGGGACGCCTCGAGCCGCCTCTGATAGGTCAGATCGAGGTGTCACTCTGCCTGGCTCTCTCGCTGCTATTGGTCGTGCGCGGTTTCGTTCCTGTATACCGCGCGCCGATTGGCCAGCTTTCACCTCGAGGTCCCGCCCCCGTGAATAAACTTTTGCAGCCGCACACAGTCGGAAAGAGCGAGTAGAGAAGGAGGAGGAGGAGGTGGTGGAGGAGGTCTGCCAGCGTACAACACTGCCGTTTTCAAAGTTTTCTCCCTTCATACTTTTCAGCCAACTTTCCTCTCACCTTGATTCGTCGAGCTGGGAAGAGAGACGGCGAAATGTAGGGCCCCGACCCCCGCCGCGGGCATTGTTGCTTCACGATGGAGGAACCTGCGACGAGGCAAGTGGTTCGAAACCCCGCGACTCGCACTCAAGCTAGCCCGGAGAGATGTTGTCACTGCTATCAAGGTTTTCTTGCTAATAAAAGTCAAATATCGACATTGAAAGTTGACATTTTGTGTCCCCGCAGGGAGTGCGAGATGTCCCCGCCGTCCGACGGCGCCTCGGACGATGACATGCCCGCACCGCTGCCGGCGGAGGAGGGCGGCAGCTACAACGGGAGCATCCGAAAGGTGAGACACCTAGCCGGGGCTGGAGGAGGGGGGGGGCGACGCCCGCCGGTCCCATGAGCTCCACGCACGAGACCGGAAGTGACAAAAGGACCATAACAACACGGATAAAAACTTCACTTGTTGTCATTTTCTAATATTAACAAAAAATAAGTTCAGCTTATTCACTTTTTCCTTGTGGATTTTGTTGGAACACATTCACAAAACGGGTAAAAAACAAAGGGAAAAAAGTCATGTGACCATCACCCCGCTTGTATTGGTGTTTAAATCAATCCACATATAAGCTTAAATAAAGTGTCCCTGTGACCAGTAGGTTTTTAGTTATAAAATCATTTAAGATTAGCATTGTCAAAATAAAAATCCAATTCGCAACAGAATTTTTAAAACAATGAAAGCGTTACTTACAAATTAAACAATCTCTTAACCAAACAGCAGGTCAACAACAATGTTAAAATATGTTTTTATTACTATTTTATTCGGAGGACTTAACCCGTTACTCTGATTTCTGCAAAGAGAACTGTGATTGCCTTAATAAACCGTGTTTACGCACTTTCACGGGTACCCCTGTTTCAATCAAATACATCTTAAAAATAAGATAACCGCGCTGGTTACTCAAATGTATGTATGCATTGATATGTATTGCGGTTATTGAACATTATGATTACTTTGATATTTATAGCTAAGCTTAAGGTATTCCTTAAGCTTATAATTCTGATCGCTTGATCAAACATTCTGAATAACACATTAATAAGTTATTTCTATAGTATTCCTAAATAGAGGAACATGTTTTAGGTCAACTTAAAAACTGGACTGCGACATTGTACTGTGGTGAAAATACGTCTGCCAATTGGGTTGGAGTTTAGACAAATAAAAAAAAGGTTTAGATTTATAAGTATTAAAAGGATGCTATTTCTGACGTGCATTGCGACAGTAAACACTGTTCAAATCTTCTGTTTCCTAGTAGAAGAAGCGATTACATGCATATGTGAAAGATAATCTGTGGAGAGACTGCCAGAATCTTGAAAAAATACATTGATGCGCATTTTTTGGTTGTATCGCCCACCGGTACCCCGAACAGAATCAGGTGTGAGGGTGTGTTTTACTTAGAAATTCCGTCAGAATCTGGGCTCGATGGAGACAGATGAGTGTTTCGGCAGCTTATCTTTCCGGGAAATCCACCTGGATGTGAAGGCGTCTCCAGTCAGGCTTTCTCGCACTCAACAGATGTCGAGCCTCCGCCTTCTGGCCTCCTGACGGCCGTGCAGAAACGGGGAACTCGGCCAGGAGCCTAATCCAGGCAGGCACTCGGAGGATTACCGGACGAGAGAGCATGCTAAACAAACTCTTTGGCAGAATGAGAGGGAATGAGGAAGATAAAGGGAGAGAAAGAACGAGAAAGGGAAAAAAAAGGAGTCCATATCCCAGTTGGGCGTGAGAGTGATGGAAGTGGTGATGGAAGGAGGCACAGATAAGGAGAAGGGAGGGTCGGCCTTGTTTACAGTGGAGCCGCTCCTTCGGCCACGTCCACATATGTGCGCTCCGATGGAGCTGCTGTGCGCAGGCACAGGCTCATTTCGGCTGGCCACCTCCTGCAGCTCTATGTAAACCCCAAGAGTGTCAGCGTCAAAAAGTGCACCCGGGTGGTACCCGGTTATGATTAGAGTAGCCGTGGCAACATAAAGTGGAAGAAAAAAAGCCCCGATAAGTGACTGAGGAATGGATGTGGACCATCCCTGCAGCTTCACGTAAACAACGATGATATCCATATCGAAACACGTGCCTTGACCCGGACCATAACTGAGTGGCTCACCCAAATGTTTTGAATAACAACGGCAACAGAAACCCCACGGGAACAATCAGAAAGTGGACCCGGACAGGCTCAGACCCACCGATTAACAGACGCTGATGTCCCAATTCACGCCGTGGGCTGTTTTCCCCGTATGCAAATCCGTGAGGCCTATTTATTAGGACGAGTCGCTGCACGCCGCTTGGCAAAAGGCCTCTTCAAAGCGAGAGTTAAGTGGCTTTTATATCTGGAGGCTCTGACATGTTACGAGTCCCTCCGTTAAAGCTGCTGACAAGGAGCTTCACCCCCCGCCGCGAGATTATTTCCATCTTTAGCCTCCTGATTCCTTATGTTTGTCCACATCTGTGAAGACAGGCGGTCTCCCCCTCCTGCCGTCCCCTCCCTTCCCTTCCCTTGCCCTCCGCTCCCTCCCCTTCCCTGAAACAACCCCTCCCGGCTGCTGTTTCCCGTCCAGGATAAACTAAAACGCTTCCAAAAAGCGTTTCATAGAATGAGGTGGGGGTGTTGAACATTTCGGGGTTTTAATCCGAGCAGAATCTGCCAGGGAGGGCTTTCTCTTGAGACTCTACGTGTTTCCCCTCAGGTCTGAGTCCGATGGATATCGCCGTGCCTTTGGGAGCGTAATCGATCTATTATTTATTTGATCTTTTACCTCGGCTGCTTGTTTTTCGGGATGGTTTATAACTGATGGAAAGGTCATTCTCTTCCTGATCTTCAATTAATTTGGGGTGTCATTTTTACAGTTTTGGCTGATTTGGGAGGAACATAAATCAGGGACACAGTATTTCAACTTCATTTTATAATCTTACCAAGAGGAGCCTCAGACCAACATGGCTGTTGGGGGTGATTGTTTGGAGGGTGGAGGGTGGCGGGGCGCCGCTGCAGACAGGCCCCCTGATCCCGGTCTGCCTCTATTTAAGGACGTTGACTCCCCCGGCCGTCGGGTCCCGCACTTTCTCCCCCTGAAACAGAACACAATTGGTGATCACTCATTTGGTTGGCTGTTTTACCTTGACACATTAACCAGGTTTGTATAATCCTGGTTAATGGGGGAGTTTACGTCTGACTGACTGAGGAGGGAGTTGCGCATACCCCTGGGTTTGTTCAACATCACCAAAAAAAAAAAAAAAAGGTCATAACCTAGAAATGTGTGTCTCCTGTGCTCGGGCCATGCAGGGCAGCGACCCCCTGGCTCAGACGCAGCGCAGCAAACTGCAGCACCGGCGGGCTCGGATCAACCAGCAGATCAACAAGGAGATGCGCATGAGAGCAGGAGCCGAGAACCTGTTCAGGTGAGTCCCCGCCACGCCGACACTGCAGCCGGACGCCGCATCAGGACAGCCTTTGCTTTCAGACACAGTCAGCTGCAATTAATGATAAAGATGTCATACTCTGGGTCGAAGCTTCTCACTGACTTACATGTGCAAGCAGGTTGGAACAGGTGGAGAAGAGTGTGAGGTGTGATAGAGGAGTAACGAAAGGGAAGGCGGAGAAGACAGAACTGAGGGCAGCCATGTTGTCTGGTTTTAGAGACACAGAGGAACAGACATCTTCAGAGATGAAGATGGAGAAGTTCCTTTTGAGAGCGAGGAGGATGGAGCCGATCAGGAATGAGTCCGTCGGAGGGACGGCGGGTGTTTGGATGTTCTGGGGATAAAATCAGACGGAGGGGGTTTAGGACGTGAAAAGAGGAGGGATGCTGAAGATCTGGGTAGGAGGATGCTGAGGCTGGAGGTTGAAGACCACAGAGGAGATTTGTGGATGGAGGGGAAGAGGACAGGAAGTTAGCAGGTGGGAGAGGAGAGGGTTAGATGGAGGCAGAAGACTGGCTTTGAGAAGAAGATTGACCTTGAGGTTCTCTGTGTTTTTATGTCATTTGTATGAAAATGTACTGGATTGGTTTTGTCCATGAATTTCTCAGGTACCAATCGACGACCACTAGGTACTTAGGTATTATTAGAACTGCTTAATTCTCATCAAATATTCAAACTAATTCTTCTTTTAAGTCTCACTTGACCACATACACATGAAAAATTAAAAAAACACAAGATAGACAACAGCCCCACATTAAAAGTTACATTTCATCCACAAGTGTGAACTAAACAAACTCAGAATGAGGTGATAATGAATGAGGATGCGTGTTTGTGTGTGTGTGTGTGTGTGTGTGTGTGTGTGTGTGTGTTGATGTGCAGCCAGGCCCTCGTTGCCGTGGGCAACGGGGGGGTTTAAAGGTGCAGCACATGGTTTGTGTTACGGCTTTGTATTTGCGGTGGTTTTTTTGAAGGGGGAACTTTCCCTCCGTCAGCTCTTCCTCCTGCGTCGGAGAGAAAAAAAAGCTATTCAGGCCTGATCTTTGTTCACGCGTCGGCTCTGTCGCTGCCGACGGCCCGTCCTGTCATGGGAAAAGGTCGGAGGTCACCCACCTCCGAAACATGCACACACACAGTTTATAATGCTTCCCCCGTGCATGTGTGTGTGTGTGTGTGAGGCTGTGAGTGTTTACACATGTTCCTGCTTTTCTGCCTCTGCGCCTTTAACTTTCTGAAACTCGTAATGTGTTACAGACCCTCAGGTGATTTAAGGTCGCCTGTTTTTGTCGTTTCACTGGAAAATAGCTTTTTACTTGTTGCTACTCAAATGTAAAATAATCCCCTTCCTTACCGATTGGCAGATGTCTTGTTATTTTGGCTTAGATTCCTTTGAGATGCTCGGGACGCTTCTATCTGCTTTGTTTTCTTGTCAGTATTAGGTAGTGTTTTGGTCGTTTTTAAAAAAAACATTTTCTCCTTTATCTGGAGGACTTGCTCGATGTTTGTCACTCACCCCCGGTATTTTGATTCTGGCAAAGTCATGAATTTATCGAAGGCAAACGCGATTAGCAGGTTAGAAAATAAAGAAACGCCAGATAGCACCGCCAAACAACTGCATGCCTCGCTCTTCGTCCTCTATTATTGTTTCCATTGATTCACACGAAACAGTGTCAACAGTCCTGCAGCCTGAACACCCGCACCGCCTCCACAAGCCGATAGCAAGACTTTCACTGACAATGCAGGAAAGAGAGCTAAAAGCATTGGAGGCCGAACGTGAGAGCGTCTCCTCCTCCTCTCTGGCACGTTAATATATGTGCATGTATTTGCCGCTCACCTTTGTTGTTACAGTTCTAGGAACATTCTGGAGCCTGAATGCACCGGAGTGAGTAACTCTCTTAAGGACACTTGCAGGGGCGTCTCTGCAACCCCCACCTCCACACATAAACAGGGAGCAAGGAGGAGCCTCTCAGAGCGAGCAGCTCCTTTCTTTCCCCCCACACTTGAGTCGCAACTTAATCAGATCAGCTCCCGCCCCCACCCTCGGCCGCCTCCCGCTCACATCGGAGGACGCAGTTCTCGTCTTCCTCCCTCAGTTTCATGTAAATTAAGGCAGTTTCAAGACAATTCAAGGACATTTATTTGTCAAAATTTCAGCTTGTTGCTTGATTGTTTCCTCATCAGTTGTTTCATTTAAGTAACTTCCATATGTTGGTAATTCTCCTGCCAAATATTTATTTATTGCACATTATCATGTGAATTCTTGCTGAGTTTTACAATCATTTAAACGAATTATAATTAAAGATTTAAATAATTGAAAAACAATAACTTTACTGTATGTTACTTGTTGATGTATAAATTAATTTCCTGTCATTTATAAATGGTGTTGGGGCCATTACAGTTGAGTTGTACGCCATTCTTGTCGCTATTTCGTATGATTTTTTTTTTTTCAGGGTTTAAGGATAATTTAATTAATTTTAAGGCGGTTTCTTTTAGTTTAAAGAGTTTAAAAGGGTCATTTTCTTTCCATCACATAAGTGACATAATTAAAACACCCCCCGGTCTCGTCGGGACCCTCCCACATTGCGTTTATGTTGTAGGAACTCATTAAGTTTCGTGACCCTGGTCCCTCCGCCTGTTGTCTCACCGCTCTCATGAATAATTAACGGGGTTCCCACGCGTCCTGGAAAACCTGGAAAGCAGCTCAGCTATTTTTTTGTCCAGTTTTTCAAACTATTGTCTTCTTTATTCCTCTGCCTGTGTCGGTCGTTGTTCCGTGAAGCAGAGACATGTTTTTTATCAGAATATCGTCTGCAGAGCGACGGATTCCAGTGAAAATAAATAGCATAGAATTGGATGGCGCCAGACTGACCTCTTTATATATTTTCCCCTGGATTTTTTCAATTTCAGGAACTTTCAGGAACCTCCTCATCTCTCCCTGACCCCGAGGCAGCTTCTCCTTAAATCGCCAGATTATCTAAATATACTTGAAACCGGAGTGGGATTAGACAGGAGGAGGGAGGTTCTCATGATCATATCTGGATTAGCCACTTTTAAAGATGTCCGTGGGAAATTAGAAACCGTGGGGTCGTCCCAGGTGCGCGTTTGTGAGCGCGCTCAGTGGCGTTCCCGGGAACCGGTACCGGTGACTCAGATTCGGGGAAGTTTTTAAACTGCTGCCCTCCCCGTGGGGACGGTGGGCATAGACAAAGAGGCGTCCCACCCCGACCTCGCCCCCCGCACAGCCCGCCGGCCCGGAATCAGCTGGCTTTGTGTCGGCCCCCCGTCCCGCTCCCATGCAGAGATTCCCACCCCCCCTCCCGCCCCCCTTTATTTGTCTGGCACCGTCCTCCACCCCCTTTTTCCGGCCTACGGTAACAGTCGACTCACTCTAAACACTCTCTTTCACCTCTCTCTGCTGCGGGAGGTGACGGGGGGGGGGTTAAGATGCTAATTACAGGGAGGGGGGGTGGTAGTCATGGGGGCTCCTGATTGGCAGACGGACACGGCGGTATTGTCCCGCCGGCCGTCCCTCTGTGGGAATTCGTCTGCGGGGGCAATGGCGGGCTCTAATTTAGGGTTTTGTCTTTGACTGCCGTGAGTTACGAGCGAGCAGAGAGAGCTTGTTTTCGGCGTCAGTTCTCGCACAGACACACACTCACGCTCACACACAGGCACACACACCTGCACACACACTCAGTCAGACAGGCTTGTTTTTCCCCTCCGCTGCTCCAACATGTCGCGTGCAAGTGTGTGTGTGTGTGAAGGGGATATTTGGCAGCCCGTTTAAAGCTGACTAATCAGATTGGCCTTGGCTTGATCCTACTATAGGTACGTGTGTGTGTGTGTGTGTGTGTGTGTGTGTGTGTGTGTGTGTGTGTGAGAGAGAGCGAGGCGGCAACAGACGAAGAGACATGAAGGTAACAAGGTCTCACTGGACAGTTTGGTTCGAGTGGGGTCATGCGGGAGGGGAAAAAATGACCGCCATATTGACGAACAGTGCTTAGGCACGGGATGTTTTTCAAGATCTCCAGCGAAGCATTCCTTCAACAACAAATCAGTGATCGATTATCGGAAAAAATCAACAGGAAGCGACCTCAGAAAGGGAACTTCCTCCCAGTTCAGCCTCTGCTTTCACAAGAAGACACCCGACCTACATGACCGTTATTAATCTCACCTGTGGAAATGTTTTCCTCTCGTTTCTCTGAAACCTTCACGGTTCTCTCCCCCCGCTTCCTGCTGATCCAACAAATGCTAATCATCCATCAATTTTCATATTGGTTTTATTTCAGCTCATTCCTTGACCGCGTTTGATTATTTCCTGCTGACTCTCAGGTCATTCTCTTTGAGGTTACTTTGTGCTGATTTCAGACAAAATCTGGCTTTTTTTTTTCGAGGATTCAAATATGTTGTCTTCACAATCTAAAGCTCATTTCTTATTGTATTATTCCTTTTTTTCAAAAATTAATGTCTTGACTATTTTTACTGCCAGTTTTCAAAGTTGTAGGCGTCTATCCTGCACTGCTACTGAATCATTTGAAAATGACACTGACACACCTGTGAAACACACACACTGTGGCAGAACAAACCACAATCACCTGACAGACAGACCCCAGGGACCTTTAGATGTGTGTGTGTTAACAACGTCCTCACCTGTTGCAGTTTTAGTCTCGAGGTTCCCATTTCTGCGCCGCTGAGGAAGTCTCTCCGACCGGCCCACTTCCTGTATCCCCTTCTTTCTGCACGCGCTCAGTCCTGCGGAATAATCCATTGCATCGGGGGGGGGGGGGGGAAAACCCCAAGGATTTTGGGAGGGCCGGAAGGGTTAAAAAAAAATTGTAAAA
>CAAKHD010004417.1:32779-53832 GCA_901007705.1 Fistularia tabacaria
TCACAAGGTGGGGGGGGGGGGGGGGGGGTAAACTCCAAGGCATTCTGAATGGCCTGCAAGGTTGAACAAAAAATGTTAAAAAAAATTTAAATTAATGAAAAATATAAAAATGAAAAAAAGAAAAAAATTGATTTAATGTTTCACTGAGAGTCACTTTGTTTCCATAATGTTGGGCTCAACAGCCGCCACAGTAATTTGACTTTTTACGCGAATGTGGGTAGTGAACGTGATCATTCACTGAAGAGAAACTAAAATAATTAGTACGGATTTATTTGAAAAAAAAAAAACAAAAGAAAAGGAAAGATAATTGGCCGCCTGGGATTTTGGAGGTATTTCAGGATAAACAGCAGGAGAACGGCGTGTTCCTTGAAGGCCTTCACCGTGTCTACATTCCACACTTTTATTTTGAAAGGTCAAAATCTTTCATGTTCGAATGTGCTTCCAATCGACCCGCTGCGTTTCCCGTGCGTCTGATTCACACCCGGACCCACAAAACGGATTTTCAGCCTGCGTATGTGTCATTGGTTGCCGCGGCGACCCCACGATGCCTCAGCTTTCCAGGAACATTGTGTCGCTGTGTTGACCTCCACAGAAGGAGGGGGGGTGAAGGGTGAAGAGGAGGCTGCTTTAATTAAAGAGGAAAAGAAAATGTGTGTGCGTGTGTGTGTGTGTGTGTGTGTGTGTGTGTTTTTGTGTTCCCAACTTCTACTTTCTAAACAGCAACTTTGATTCAGCTGAAAATAAAAAGGAAAAAGTAGCAAAAGAATTTCAATTTTTATTAAAACCTAAAAAATTCAAGGGAAAGATTTCCAGCCGCCGGACGATTTCTGATCATTTTACGCTGAATCTCAAATTAGATTTAACATTTTGAAGGAAATCTCCTCTAACTCTTATCTCGTCCTCCTTGACCCCCTCTCCTGCATTTGCCCACGACTTTGTTTTTGAAAAATGAAAAAATGAAACTCACCAAGTCATTGGTTGAAAAGTGGACCAGGAATTGATGCGTTCTTGGACGGGTCAGAGGTTCGGTCGTTTCCAAACATTCCAATGGTTCCACCGGGTTCTCCATCTTCCACCCGCGGTCCAAAAACAGTGGACAGATCCATTGAAGACCCACTTGTCTGTAGATGTGAGTGAGAGGATGAATGGCTGGATGATTGACAGGTGACCTGTTCAGGTGTAACTCCCCCCCCCCACACACACACACTCCGCCTGATCTCCCCCTCCTGCGTTTTCGCTCCGCAGGGCGACCACCAACAACAAGGTGAAGGAGACGGTGGCTCTTGAGCTCAGCTTCGTCAACTCCAACCTGCAGCTGCTCAAGGAGGAGCTGGAGGAGCTCAACAGCAACATGGAGGTGTACCAGACGGACAGGTAGCCGTGGCCTGCACTCTCACATCTCGCTAAGTTCAAGCCGACTTCCTGCGTTTGTTTTTTACAAAATGGCTTCCCAACTATCAGAGCTGCTCCACCGAGGCCGACCCCGGGAGCTCTCTCAGATCTTGCTGGCAGCCTGGAAGTACAATTACGTAACTCTGGTTGTGGTGATTATTATGAAAACCTCCATCGCTGGACACTATCCCAGTCAATATATTCCATTTTGTTATTGTTCCGAACAATAAACCTGAAAGGTTTTAGAAATATAACTCTGAATAATGATGATAATAATGTGCTGGATCGAGCGGTTGGCTAGTAAACTGACTGATTGACGTCACCAGCTACAGTCCGTGTGTGTGTGTGTGTGTGAGCGAGTGTGTTGTCTGTCACAGTCTGGGGGATTTCCCCCCCTCCCACCCTCCCGCCATTGGGGCACAGGAGGGCTAAATCCCCTGATTAGAGTGTCGTTAGTGACGCTCCGTATGTGTGTGTGTGTGTGTGTGGTAGGGATGGCGGGTGGGGGGGATCCGGGGCTGGAAGGGTTAATGCCTGGCTTTCGGCTTGTTTATTAGCAGGATGAAGCTCCGAGTCTGACAGATGGCGGCTCATGTACCCCTGTGTGTGTGTGTGTTTGCTCGTTGGTTTTCGGTGTTTACGTCCCGACACACACTCACTTCCACCCATTTGGTTCCACAGCGAGGCCATCAACGTCCCCATGATCCCATTGGGCCTGAAGGAGACCAAGGAAGTCGACTTCACCGTCTCCATTCAGGTGAAGAATCCTAAATCATCTCAAGAGGACACATGAAAACAACAATAATAAAATCATATTAATAATAATAATAATGATAATAATAATAATAATAATAATAACAATACCTCCCTTGCCTTCTGTGTCTGAGCAGGACTTCATCTGCGAGCACTACAGCGAGGACGCCTCCCTCTACGACAAGGAGATCAAGGAGCTGATGGAGCTGCGGCAGGTGAACGGCTTCACTTCCTGCGTCCAGACGGGGTTTTCCTGTTTCCCCGTGTCACATGACCCGACCGCCCGCAGCAAAGTCCGAAACAGACGTGTGTGTTTGTCTGCCGTCTGACGCCTGTCTGCTCTGTTGTTGTCGTTGTTGTTGTTGTTGTTGTTGCGGTGTTGGTGTCTGTGTGCGTCCAGGCCATGCGCACACCCAGTCGCAACCAGACGGGCCTGGAGCTCCTGATGGAGTACTACAACCAGCTGTACTACCTGGACCAGCGCTTCTTCCCCCCTCACCGGAATCTGGGCGTGCACTTCCACTGGTACCGCCTGAAATCTTCCCATTGAAATTGAAAACTAAAGCCAGGTGGAGCTGCGGATGGACGGCTACGCCTCTGGTTTTCAGCCGGGCTGAACCACGCGGAGGCCGCTCCGGTTCCCGGCACCTCACTTTGCCCCGCAATGTTCCATCTGGCTTTCTATCTTCTGTAATCTGTGCGTGACGGGCCTTAAATACCCAGAGACTGGGCCGGAAAATCAGCAGGAAATCCCGTAGAAAAATCATTAAAATAAATCATTGAAAATGTCAAAAACAGTAATATGATTATTCGTAAATAATAATAAATGCATATGTACTTATTATGTATAGATGCATCCAAACAAATTTGTATTTATGAGATTATATATTTCATATATATTTAAGTAAAGAATCATAAAATGAAAACATTTAATGTGTCAAAATTAAGAAATTATATAATAAATGTACATGTCATAATTATGTGTATCTATACTCATACACAAAATGATGTGTATAACAGTTACAATTAATTAATTATTGTTAATATTTGTATTGTATATTATTTTAAATGTACAGTTATTTCATATTTGTCACATTAAAATAAAGAAATAAATATATTTCATGAAATAAACTTCTTTCCAGTTAGAAGCCTTTCTGGACGGGACCCTGACGCGTCCCCGTCCTCCCTCCTCCCCCTCCAGGTACGACTCCCTGACCGGCGTGCCGTCCTGCCAGCGGGCGCTGGCCTTCGAGAAGGGAAGCGTGCTCTTCAACATCGCCGCCCTCTACACGCAGATCGGAGCGCGGCAGGACCGATCGGCCGCCGCCGGCATCGACCGCGCCGTTGACGCCTTCCAGAGAGCGGCGGGTACGAAGCGTCGACAAAAATCACCCGGGCTTTAAACGCAAAGGACAATAAATAAATTATCCCCGCATGCCCCGATCATCCTCAAATTGCAGGATTCAAATAAGAATTTGTGTTGAATTCCATTTTTAGGCTTGTTTATCAGCAAATTCTCTTGTGATCTGAGGAAGTCGGTGAATCTCTTTTTAATGTAAAGAATTTAAAAAAAAAGTTTCTTTTGAGAGATTTCTTGCAAATAATTCGTTTCCTTCAGTGAATGGCTTTCAGGCAGTTCAGGTGATATTAGACCAACAGCGCCCTCTTGTGGCCACACTATAAAACTGGATATTACAGTGAAATCAAGCTTTCATGCTGGTTTATATATTGTGTGTGTGTGTGTGTGTGTGTGTGTGTGTGTGTCCGCCCAGGTGCGTTTAATTACCTCAAGGAGAACTTCTCCAACGCCCCGAGTCTGGACATGAGCGCCCCCTCGCTCTGCATGCTGGTGCGCCTGATGGTGGCTCAGGTGCAGGAGTGTGTGTTTGAGCGCGTCACGCTCTCAACGCAGGACACACACTTCACGTCCCTGCTTCGCCTTGCGCAGGAGGCTGCACGGGTGAGCGTGTGTGTGTGTCAATATTGCGATGCTCAGTTGTGTGTTTTCCAGTCCGGCTTTGGTTAAATTTGCGACGATGATGTGTGTGTGTGTGTGTGTGTGTGTGTGTGTGTCCGCAGGTGTCGGACGTTTATCTGCTGGTGCAGCAGACGATGTCCCAGCCGCTCATGAAGGACTACGTCCCGTTCTCCTGGGCCTCCATGGTGCAGGTGAAGGCCGAGCACTTCCGCGCCCTGTCCCACTACTACGCTGCCATCGCACTCTGTGAACACACATGTAAGCTGCGCACACACACACACACACAAAAACACACACACACACACACACACACACACACACACAATTCTATTTAACATCGGAATTGTCTTCAGTGCCTGAGGAGGGAGGCGGGGAGGAGGAGTCGGAGAAGGCCTTCCTCCAGTTCTACGCCAGCCCCCCGGCGGGGCCCCCGCTGGGTCAGGTCCTGCAGGACCCCGAGAAACGCCGGCGGTTCGGTGAGTTGGAGGGCGGGATTTTCTCCCCCCGCAGGACGAGGTCTTCCCGGCAGGAGTGACATGTCGACCCGTCCCGCAGGCAAAGCCCACCTGCGCCGGGCCGTGATCCGACACGAGGAGGCCATGAGGGTCCACGGCCTGTGCAGGATCCTGAGGAAGATGGACATCCTGCAGGACGTGCTGTCCCTCACGCACAAGCGCTCCCTGGACAAGTACTCCGAGCTGGACCGCGAGGACGACTTCCACGAGACGGCGGAGGCCCCGGAGATCCAGTGTGAGTCCCTCCTCCCCGGGAGCCCCGGGCCGAGGTCACACCGCGCCTCGGGCTCCGCTCAGGACACGCTTTCACCGCATTACAGCGTTATAACTCCTCTGCGTGTTTGCAGCTCAAACTCACCAGAAGCCAGACGTCATCCCCATCAACTTCTCCACCGTCCAGGTGTCCGACATCTTCCAGCGTCTGGTGAGTCAACCCGCCTCTCCCCTCCGCTTCCTGCTCCTGGGCTCCTCCTTGACGCTCCTGAACGCGGCCCCCGTCTCCTTGCCTGCAGGGGCCGCTGTCGGTGTTCTGCGCCCGCGCCCGCTGGGGCCCCGTGCGTCGCATCTGCCTGCTGAGGAGGGAGGGGGGGCTGGGCCTCACGCTCAGGGGAGACTCCCCCGTCCTGGTGGCCGGCGTGGTGCCCGGAGGATGCGCGGCGGTGAGAAACGCGAAATGCGACCGACGTTTAGAGAAAGGGGCGAGGAGATGGGACGGGCCGTCGCATCAGATTAAATCAGAATTAGCTGGAAATTCTGGAAGAAGAAAAAAAAGGGTGAGGGTGCTACTGAGGGGTCCTGGCGTGTGTTTGCAGGAGGCCGGCCTCAGGGAGGGCGATTACATCGTGGCGGTGGACGGCCACGACTGCAAATGGTCCAAACACGGCGATGTGGTGGAGCTGCTGAAGAGCGGCGGCGACGGAGGGGCGGAGCTCAGCGTGGTCACGCTGCACTCCCACGACAGTCAGGTAGGGGGCGTCGAAACGCCCGCCGCCGGTGAAATCGGACGTCGGCTAACCTGCCGTGACGCTCGGCTGCCAGCAGGTGGAGCGACGAGCCGTCACGTTGTCCCACGCCGGCGACAAGGAGAACGCCCGGCAGCGCGTGACGGGCGGAGCCAAGGCCCAGAGCTCCGCCTCCCTGCTGAACTGGAGCAGGAAGAAGAAGAGGGAGGGCGGCGGCGTCACCAAGAAGCTGGGCGGAGCCTTCAGCCTGTCATTCGGCAGCATCCGGGACGCCGAGGCCTTGTACTGAGGCACGGACTCGAATGGTGAAAGGACACTTCCCTCTCCGGAGAGGAGGCGGGACCTCAAGTCCAGACGGAGCGGCCACTTCCTGCGGCGGGGAGGTCAACCAGACCCGGCTCCACCAGGCCTCCCAGTCTTTTCCAGCTTCACTAAGGTTTCACACACAAGGACTTTTGAGGGAAACTACGAGGATTCCAAAACCAAGAACTGGGTTTTCCATCGATGGACGGCCCAGACTGAAAGAGAAAAGACTGAAATCACGTGAATATTCACAAAATGTTGCCTGGGAAAAAAACAAGGCCACACAGTGAAGAAGAACGACAGCAAGAGGAAATAAGGAAATTCTGGCTGGGAAATTTCCCCTGAAACGCACTGGAGTTTTTCCAGAAACGGGTGAAAATCAAATCCATAAATGGCCCGGAAAAAACGAGAGAAACGACGGGAAAGGAATTAAACTGAAAAATAAACAAAGTGTTACTTGAACAGCAACGGAGGAGCCTGGTGGTCGGAGCTAAAGGTCGGGGGCAGGAGCTCCATCCTCCTCCTCTTCTAGGAATGCACTGAGCAGGGAGGACGCCGCCGGGATGAGCAGTGACTCACAGCTGGTGTCTCCTGGGTTTTTGTAAATGAGGTTGCGGATCTTTGACGGAGCAGCAGCCCGTCCACGTCCGGTCTCACCCGGGCCGGCTCAGCACCGTGACTCTCATCCATTAAACTCAATAAAAAGATTAAAAAAACAAAGAACAACTTCCGGCTCCCGTCTGCGTTCGTTTTTTCATCAACATCCTGAACTTTGCGGGTATTGAAAGAGTGATTGAAAACGGAGGAGAAAGACAGGAAATACAGTGATATTCAGGGAAACGGATTCACGAATGATAAGGACAATTCATGTATCATGGAATGAGGGAAAAAACAAATGATCTAAAAACAGAAAAAGAACAGAAATAAAGTAACCCATAAAGAAACTTTAAAAATAATAATTCAAAGAAGAG
Organism: Fistularia tabacaria; assembly: GCA_901007705.1. Lineage (NCBI taxonomy): Eukaryota > Metazoa > Chordata > Actinopteri > Syngnathiformes > Fistulariidae > Fistularia > Fistularia tabacaria. Next base: position 39,654 of record CAAKHD010004417.1, read on the forward strand.
AAGTGACCTCCTGGTGACTTTCACTTCTTCAGACCATTTTTATTTAAAATAAAAGCATCATTTCCACAACCTCTGTTCTTTAACAGCACCGACCACTAGAGGGCGCTGGTGAGTCACAGGTTAAACCTGCCTGAGTACAGAGAGGATTTCTCTTTTCTTTTTAACAGTCTGGGATCTTCTGATGGCAGGGGGTGTCATTTCCATATATTTGAAAGGTTTTTATCCATCCTTCTGTCTGCCTGATGCAAGAAAAATCCTTCTAAATAGGTCTGGGGAATCGTTCCTCCTGAGCTCCTTCCTCCGCAGAGTCCCCTCCAACCACTTCGGGACGTCGTCCCGGCTCCTGAAAAGTCCGTCCTCCGGGATTCGAGTCAAGCGGAATCTGGCCTGGATGCGGCGGCAGTGGCGCCGCCGATGCCGCTCTGCTCCAGCTCCGCGATGACGGACATGTGCTTGAAGTCGGCGGGGCGGTGGTTGAACGTCTCCACTAGCCGGAAGGTCTCCTGCCTGGCGGCGCCGTAGAAGAGCTGCACCTGATTGGCCAGACACTGCGCCTGGGGGACCGTCTGCGGGGGCGGTAATTACGGCTTAAACGTACATTATTTTATCAGAAAATATTTGATCGCGAAGAATCCCTCCACCGAGGGGTCACATGACTCACGATGAACTTGGGGTCCAGCTCGGCCGTCATCAGGACGATGCCCTTGTCCTCCTTCAGGTCTGGGAAGTGGTAGAGGATCAGCTGACTGGGGGCGTTTTCTCCCAGCGTCTGCAAGAAGAGGAGGGAGGGGGGCGGGCAGTTGGGTTTTTGGGGGGGTGATGGAGGTCGTCATGACGATGCAGCAGCGCCGCCACTCACCTGGATATTGATGAGGGAGGTGAAGTGCAGCTCGTGTCCGGACCACTGACCCACCAGGAACTCGTAGCCTTCCTTCTGAGGCAGAGCGAAGAGGAACTGGGGAGGCGTCGCCGTGGAGACGGGGGAAAAAAAAAATACAGCCGGTTAGCCGACGGGAGTGACTTTTCTTTTTCCTCGCTAATATTCTGGGGATCAAATCAGCTTTCCTTTACAACCAATTGACGCAGCAGTTACCAACCTGTGTGTGTGTGTGTGTGTGTGTGTGTGTGTGTGTGTGTGTACATAAGCGAGAGTGTGCGCATGTATCTGCATGAATAGGCGCTTACCTGTCAGCATGAGTGTAACCGGTGTGTAAGAGTGTGTGTCAGCATGAGTGTGTCTGCTACTGTGCATCAGTCTTTTGGTTTTCATGTTGATGAGTGTGTGTGTGTGTGTGTGTGTGTGTGTGTGTGTGTGTGCGCGCGCGCTCTCACCATGGGGCAGGACTCAGCTCTGCTGGAAATCACCTGGTAGGTCTGACTCTGTGAGAGCAGACGCTTTCCGTTAGTTTCCGATCGGACGGCGGATTATTGACGACGTATTGATTACCGGCAACTGACCGGGATGGCGGCGCTGATCGTGTCCTTGGTGGAGAAATATTTCATCCAAATCTGAGGGAAAAACAATTGGAAATATGGATTTCTTGTCATTTTTAAACCACGATTTCAAACCCTATGATGTTCCATTTGACCAATCGGAGCCTCTTTATGTTGCATAATTAAAAAAAAAAAACATCGATTGACCCGATTGATCAAAACCCCTGTCAGTCACTTTGCGTGTTTTATTTTGAAACCCACCTCGGCAATCTCCTGGCCCGTCTTTTCCCGGATCAGGTCCAAGTTGAGGACGGAGCCCAGCGTCTGACGATCGACAGACGATGACATCATCATCATCAGTGACATCATCAGTGACATCATCAGCCCTGGGGAACCTGTGTTCGTCACGACGTATTATCCGTTCGAACGCAGTTTCCCTGGCCGTTTGGGTTCAGAGGTCATCAGACCCGACGAGTTCTGTCCGGAGAGTTTATAAGATAATAAAAATTTGATTTCAGTTACAAAAAGATACGTTTTTTTTTTTTTTAGGTGGACGTGTGGATGAGCTGTCAATCATCCCCTCTCGTGTCAATCAAGAGATTCCGTCCGGGAGACCCACGCCTCTCGCTCAGCGTCCCGTCCATCAATAATCGATACCGTCGGAGTGCCGCCGATGACCCTCCTCTTCGCCCTCTCACCTTGTTCCGGGTGAAGCCTCCCGCCGCTCCGTCTCCGTCCGCCGCCTGTCCTCGTCTCTCCATCTGGGAACACACCTCCTCCAAGTCAGTACTGCGTGCACGGCGAGGGCACGGCAGTACTGAGCATCCCTAGTACTACAGCACAGGGTATTACTACATGCGAGTAATACACAGAGTACTACGTAACAACTTCCTCAGTCTACCACAACTCCAGCTTCATCAGTCCTTACACTGTTGTGACTATCAACTGCATGACCTCCTGCTTCTCAACCTCCCACCCCTCACCTCCTGCTCCATGAAGCGGACAAACTCGGCCTGCTTGGAGTCCCCCAGCAGCTCCCTTCTGGTCTCATGGCGATTCTCCAGGCGGGTCTTGAATTCCTGCGGTTTGGAGCTGGAAACAAGAGATCCAGAATCAAAACAGGGATCCGGAATGAAACCACGACGCAGTTACAGTCTTCAACCACACGGGGGCGCTCTTGGTTTTACTGACCCGCTGTTGGGCTGCACCGGCCATTAAAGAGGGCAAAGAATGATCATAATACATTTAATGTTAAAAGGGAACAGCGCGTTTAGAACTACGGTAAAGTTTGTCTTCGGTAAATAATAAGAAAAAAAAATATCAGCGTATTTTATTCAGTCTTTGGTCGAAAGTGACATTGATGAGAATACAATGCAGAAACAAACGGGGCAGTTGTAAAAGAAACTGCGTAAAATTTTGAAAATGCATTCATATTTGAAACATGTCTCAATAGACATTCGGCGAAGTCAAATACATTTTACGGTTCTTTCAGATGAACAAACACGTAAATCTTTAAAAATCCAGTAGGCGTTCAGGTTGTTGCTAACCGCTAGCTAGCCTTAGCTAACCTGCGCAAGTTCTGGATCTTTTCCTGGTACTTGTTGTAAAACGGATTCTCCTCCAGTTCCGGTTCCTTCCGCACCGAGAAGGCTCGGAAGTGCGCCGGTACCAGCCCGGGGATCAGCGGCCTGATGCCGCTCGCTCTGACCGCTAACATTCCCCGGTACAAACATGACATCTGTACCAGAGCGGCCGCCATGTTTCCGTCGGACCTGTCCCACATCTATAGCGTTCCGGCGGGAAACTGCTTACCAACAATGGTTCCGCCTGCGCTCTTAAAAAAAAAAACACCACGCTGCGAAAACAAATGTCAAATAAAAGTTAATGAAAAATAAAAAGTCCAATTAGAATTAATGAAAAAACAGAAAAAAAGAAAGAAAAGAGGGCCTTACTTTATTTTAAAAATTGGATGAATGTTCAATTTACGGACTTGAGAAACCACAATCCTCCTCCTTTTCTAAAAACACAAATTGATAACAAAACTTGATTTGAAGTCACCGGTTATTTCAAAGTAACACCAATAAAGTCAAAAATTTAATCAAGTAAATACATGTTTGGTATGAAACAATTAGTGATGAATTCATTCATTATTTTCAATTCGCGTTTCCATGTGTAAAGTGCGCTTGTTACCCGCTGTGGCCACTAGAGGTCAGTGTTGGCCCATATTGCTCAGATGAAAAAATAAACAAATTAGAGGACGAATACAGTCAACAGTCCAGTGTGTGTGTGTGTGTGTGTGTGTGTTTGTGAGTGTGTGAGTGTGTGTTAGTGTGTGTTAGTGTGTGTCCATGTGTGAGTGAGCGACTGTAAATTTCACGAGGCGTGCTTCTCCTCCCGGGACGTCTGAGTGCTCCTGTGTTTACCTTCCACAGCCAATCATTTCTCAATCACTGATCAATAAACAAAGCAGCCGGGAGCCGTTCACTGTATCTTTCGGTCTCTAATGTGTGTATGTGTGTGTGTGTGTGTGTGCGTGTTCACGTGATGCATGACATGTACTTAGTGTATTGATCGCAATTAGAAATAAATATCGAGTGCTTAAGACGTACAGCTTTAATTACAGTGATTATCGTTATCTCATTTATTTATTAATTCATCAGTTTTGTTTTAACGGCCATCCGGTGACTTTAAGCCTCAAATAAAACAAATTCTGAACACAAAGTCCGTAATCTCCAGATAATCCCAGTGATAATGCAGGAATCTGGATAACTCACCTGGCTCGGTGATAACAGGAGGTCACGGGTTCCTCTGCACCGGGAATAAATACAGCTTTATTTTTAAGCGTTTTTTTAAATTTTATGTTATTTCCATATATTCATTCCTGGGCTGGCGTTGAGCGCCGCCGCCCGCAGGCCGCCGAAGGAACTGCAGCACACGATGACGACGTCTTGATAACCCCGTCCCCTTGTTCTCCACGTTTGTGCTCAACCAACGGACATGGCACAGTAGGTCCAATGCCTTGAGTAACCATGGCAACCAAATTCCCCCGGACAGGTTAGTTGTCAATCATCCAACCATTTGCACACATTCACAGCTACAGACGATTCCATGAACCTGCTGACCGTTTACGGACCGTGGCGGGAAAACGGCGGAACCTGCAGGGAACCCAGGCAGGAGAACGTGGAGAACGTGAAGGTTCCTGGTTCTAGGATTAGAACCCTAAACCTGCACCAATCGCAGAGCCAGTCTGGAGAGGTAAACCCCCTTTTCCTGGCATCGCTGATTCAGTAGAAGCCCCAAATGATCTTCCTGACCATCCCGCGTTGAAGTTGTGTGGATCTCGATGCGCCGTGGTCTGAAGGTTGCGTGGACATTTCGTGTGCGTTCTGCTGACGTTCACGTCTGGATGTCACTCACACCTTGTATTTTTTGTGGTCGGTCGACCGTCCTCAAACCAACCCAGACTCGACGCGGTCGGGATCCGAATCAAACATCTGTCACCCCGACGCCGAGGTCGCGACCTACATCCGACCGCACGGCAACATCTGTCCAACATGGCCTCCAGCCGGGAGCGCAGGGACCAGGAGCCGACGGCGCCTTTGACCGATCAAATATTGATCCGAGCGGATTTCGGACGTTTGTGGAAATAAACCGAAAAGCTAGTTTCGTGTCCGACGGCCTCTCCTCCCATTGACCCCTCCTCCTCCTCCTCCATCTCCTCCTCCTCCTCTTCTTCTCCCCCACACACATTCTCCCGCTCTCTTTGTTATGGCCGTCCGGCGTGCAGGAGGGATGTATATTTTATGTGCGGCTCTGGAGGCTTTTACCATTAATTATACAGACACACTAAGCTCTCCATTTGCCGGACAGATGTTATTTTTTACTTAAGGAGAGAAAGGGGACTGTTCCATAATTCAGAGGAAATCCCGCTCGCCAGAGAACAAATAAATAAATGAATAAATAAATAAAAGCCAAAAGCAGAAGGAAAAAAAAAAAAAGAAAAGAAAAAACACAAAACAACCGCGCTCACACACACACCAACACACACATCTTTTCCCGCCGCTCGCAAAGTGCTCGGGTTTCATTTTTTATTCCATTGGCGCCGAAGGAAGAAGGAATCGCAGAGTCGCACGCCGGCCGACGCTTTTCCTCCGACCTGCCTTCCTTCTTTCTTTATTCCCGCCAAAAAAGCGGGGAAGTAAAAGCGTGAACTCAGCAGGACTGAACTCCCCTGTTGAATCTGACTTTTATTTTATTTATGATAATAATCATAAACCAATGGATTCGATCTTTTCACGTCTGGAACAATTTCAGACCTCACCTTCGATTTTCAGCCCGTTTTCATTCCTTTATGTATTTGTTTTCTAATTTCTCTTCCAAAAGGAGGAGAGAAGTGACAGAAAGTCACACGAAGTGAAACAACCTAAAATACCCCCTCCCACCCTCGGTCATGTGACCGCACACACTGGCACGAACGTGCACACACACCGAAAAGACAACATTCTGTTATTTATAAAACAACAACAACAGCTGCAGAACTATATGAATGCTTTAAGTATAATGAAGCTATAAACATTGTTTACTCTAATCCATAACAATTATTTGATATTATTATTATTATTATTATTATTGTTGTTGTTGTTGTTATTATTTATTGTTTTTATATTATTATTATTATTATTATTATTATTATTATTATTATTATTATTATTATTATTATTATTATTATTATTATTATTATTATTATTATTACCAGTTAGATAGATCTATAGAATAGGAGGTAACCTGTGTATACACAGTTGTACTGGCACAGGAATAGATGTATATATACACACAGAACGAGATGGACATAGAAATATATATATATATATTTGAATACACAGAATGGGAAGGATGTGATGAGGATATATATATGTACAATAATAGCTGTATATATATACATATATATTTATATGTATATATATACAGAATTAGATTATTGTTATCAACCTATTTTATGACATTTTAATTACTCTGTTGTATTCATTGTCCTTATTTCTCTTCCCTTCATTCTGGTTTAGTGTCGTTACAGCCCTTTATTTGTTTGTGATTTAATCTGTGTAAAATAAACAAAATGTTTCAAAATAAAACTTTAGAAATATATCTGGACGCTACAGCTCAATCTTAATTTCACCATCCAGAATGTGTGTTGTTTAAAATCTGTCCATCATCATCATCATCATCGCCAGTTAGAAAAAAATATAAAATAAAAAATAAATCTAAAAGCCTTTTTTTTTTTTTTTAATCTCCCCCACCGGCCGGTGTGATGAAGCGGACCTGCACTCGTCCGGTTCCATTTCAAACCCGGGGGTTTTCAGGGTCTTGGGACCGCTCACTTCCCCTCCCTCTGGCTGCCTGAAATCGCACCCCTGGGTCGGTGGATGACCCTCACACGCACACACACACACACACACACACACACACACACACACGCTCAAACACACACATGGCGGTAGAGGCTGCGGTCGGCGGCGGAATCCAGGCGTTTTAGAGAAGGATCCCATTAAAAGTGCATGAGTGTGTCTGTCTAGGAATCAAGACACCGACTCTCCTGCTCCGCCGATAGCTTCCTGTGTGTGTGTGCGTGTGTGTGTGTGTGTGTGTGTGTTATTTATTCATGCACACACACAGTTACTGGGCCGAGCGTGGCGTCCAACACTCGCCTCAGGCCGGACACGCGAAGGGAAGAGGAGAAAAACCCACCGTCGTTTGTGAGGATTCATTGATACTTGTGAGGTCAGTCACTTGACCTTTGACCCCCGCGTCGAGACGTGTGTGTCACACACGCACACACACACATTTCACTTCTCATTTAAACACAAATTAAAAACATGAGTAAAATAACTAGGATTAACTGCAGGTATTATTTTGACACAATTTTTCTTTCTCTCTTTCTATCGTTCTTTTTTTTTTCTCGTCGACCCGTAATTAAATATTTAGGCCGTCACACGCCGGAGGATTCAGACACGGAGGCAGCAGCAGAGCCTCGACGGAGGAGACGTTTCCATTGAATTAGCAGGCGAGCGGGAATTGAAAAATAAAATTAAAAAAAAAGATTTAAACGACAAATCCACCGACGTCTATTTTAAATAACCCCCCCCCTTTAAAATTACAAACTTGATTTAACACACATATATGCTAATAATGGGAGTGCAAACTGTAAAATTAGTTGAGGACAGTTTTCTGACTTTAACAATAACAACCATAACAATCATAATAATGAGAAATAAAATGATAATTATGATCACTACGAAATGACGACTACTGCTGCTATTACTGCTACTACTATTAATGATAATGATAATAACAAAAATAATAATTATGATCATAATAAAAGTAATGTTAATAATAATAATAACATTAACAACAATACTGCTACTACTACTTTTAATTATAATAATAACAATCATAATAATGAGTTAAAAGACAACTTTCAATGAATTTACTTTTCCTATCATATATTTAACTTCATTTAAATCAGTTGACTCTCGTCACAGACACTGAGGGACCTGCGTGCGCGGGACAAACGGGATTTGATTAGACTCTCGCGAGAATTCGAACCCGACCGGAGCGGATGCTCTCACCTCAGATCCTTGCGCGTCTTCTTCCCCCGCGGCCAAACCGGGAGGAAGAGGAGGAGGAGGAAGAAGAGGAGGAGGAGGGAGAAGAGGAGGAGGAGGAGGAGGAGGAGGAGGAGGGAGAGTCACGGCGCCGCTCTGGCCTGCAGTACCCCGTCCGGCCACCGGGTGTCGCTGCTCTCACGCTGAACGGCGCGCGTCCGCGGGGCCACCGGAAGGCCGCGACCGGAGAGGAAGAGATCACACAGATCGGAGAGATCACAAACTCTCGCGTTGCTTCCCGAGATAAGAGAAAAAAAAGCATGGATTATTGGTTATTGATGATTGATTCTTAGATATAGAGAGGATGATTGGATCAATCTCCCTCCTTCCTTTCCTCTCCTCTCCTCTTCATCCCTCCCTTCTTCTGGTCCTCCGTCCTTCCCTCCATCCCTCCATCCCTCCATCCCTGCCCCTCCTCCGTGCAGACATGAAGAGGTGGATGCGAGGAGGGTCAGCGGGGTCACGGTGTGGGGATGAGAGGGGGATGAGAGGAGGAGAGGAAGAGGAGGATGAACTGAGAGGTCACACATTTTCAATGACGTTCACTTCACTCTATTAGAATGTTTTTTGAACTATTAATTCATTAAAAATACAATAATACAAAAATAATATTCAATACAATATATCATATTATTCATATATTATAATATATCTTATGATCTAATCAGAATCTTGGAATGTGTTTTTATTTTGAAGAGTTTTTATTTTTGAAACTTTTTTTTAAATGTTAATACGTGTTTTTATATTGTTTTATTAAGTGTTTTATTTTTATTTAATTTTATTTTATTGCATTTTTTGTTTTGAAACATGTTTTTTATTACCTGTTTTTGTTCCTCAAAGTCATTTATTCTGAAAAATGTGTATTTTTTTATTTTTAAACATGTTTTTATTTGAAAGGTGTTTATTTTTGAAAAGTATTTTTATTCTTGAAACTTGTTTTGAATTTTGAAATGTGATTTTTATTTGTTAGGTGTTGCATTTGGTTGCATGTTTTATTTTGAAAAATGTTTTTTATTATTTTGTAACCTGATTTTGTTTCGTAAAGAGATTTCTTTTGAAAAGTGTTTGAAAAATTATTTTTGAGATGTTTTATTTGAGAAGTGTTTTTTTTTATTTTGAAGCGTATTTCTTTTTAGGTGTTTTTATTTGTAACATGGTTTATTTTGAAAAGTTTTTATTTGTAAGGTGTTTTCTTTTGTTTTCTGTTTTATTTTGAAACATGTTTTTTATATTTCGCCAAGTGTTTTGTTTTCAAAAGTGTTTTTTATTTCAAAACATATTTTTATTTTGCCAAGTGTTTAGTTTTTAAAAGTGTTTTTTAAACATGCTTTTTATTTGTAAGCTGTATCATTTTCACAGCATGTTTTTATTTTGCAAAGTGTTTTTTTTCTTGAACTGTGTTTTTAACGCGAAACATGCTTTATTTTGTGTTTTTAATCACAAGGTGTTTGACTTTGTTGCGTGTTTTATTGTGAATGTGTTTTGAATTGTGCCGTGTTTTATAATGAAACACATTTTTAATGTTTTAAAATGTGTTCCCCATTGAAACATGTTTTTATGCTTCATATCTAAAGAACTGTCGTGAATCCCCGGCTCCTTTTTTCCCGCTCGCCTTCCGTCACTCCGGGATGCAGGACTTCACCTGGAGGTCGAGGGGCCTCCGCCTGGAGACGGCCCTCGTGGCGATTCCGTCCGGGGACCCAGATTGGCCCCCTGGTAGTTGCCTGATCTTTCCCCAGTCATCCCCCTGGTTGTGCCCCTGATCGGACCAATGTTGACCCCCAGTTGGCCCCCGGCTTGGCGCCTGGTCGGCCCTTATCTGCCCTAAGTTGGCCCCTGGTGGCCCCCTCGCTTTCCCCTGGTCAGCCACCGGATGGCCCCTGGTTAGCCCTTGGCTGTCCCCTGGTTGGCCCCCGTTCATTCCCTTGTTGACGCTGATCAGCCCTACGTTGACCCCTGCTGGCCCCTGGGTGTCCCCGGTCAGCCCCAGGTTGACCCCCAGTTGGCCCCTGGTTGTCCACTGGTCAGCGCCCGTTCGTTCCCTGGTCGGCCCCCGATCAGCCCCAGGTTGGACCCTGGTCACCCTCTAGCTGTTGCCCGATCGGCCCAAGGTTGACCCCTAGTTGGCCCCGGGCTACCCACTGGTCGGCCCCTGTTCGTTCCCTTGTTGACCCTGATCAGCTCCAGGTCGGCCCCTGGTGGCCCCTAGCTTTCCCCCAGTCGGCCCCTGGCTGTCCCCTGGTGGTCTCCTGATCGGTCCTGGGATTTTTCCCTGGTTTCCACGGCCGACCCCGGCTCGTCCCCCTGCTCGGGCCCCCCGAGCTCGTCCCCTGCTCGGGCTCCCGGGCGGCGCGTTGGAAACCCCAGAGGATTAAAAAAGCAAAAGAAGAGTGACAGCGGGTCTCATTATAAAGCCGCTGTCGCTCTTTGTCTCTCCTTCGGTGTCTTCATGAACGTCAGATGGATGCTCACGTTAACCGTGTGTGTGCGCACGTGTGTGTGTGTGCGTATGTGTGTGTGTGTGTGTGTGTGTGTGTGTGTGTGTGTGTGTGTGTGTGTGTGTGTGTGTGTGTGTGTGTGTGCGTTCCTCCCCTCCCCGTGAATCCAGCTGATTCAGCTCGTTATCTGATGGAGCCGGAGACAGAATGAGTTTAAATCTCAGCGACGCCGCGAGCCCTCGCCGCTTCATCTGTTGTTTGCTCTCTGACACACACACTCACACACACACGCACACACACTCACACACACGCACGCACACACACACGCACACACAAAGATACACGTGCGCGCACACGCTCGCACACAGCTGGAAACATCTAGAAACGCGGGATTTTCGACCCAAACGTGCGGAAGTGCGAGTTTCTCCGGAGGCGTCCTCTCAGAACGTGGGAGAACCTCAGCTTCTCCTGAGGAGGAACGTTCTGGAGCTCCTGTGGATCCGGACGCTTCGTCCAGTCAGTGAAATATAACCTCTTTATTTCCACCCACCTTCTTCTCGCCTCAGGTGAAAGCCCCGCCGTCGCCTCTGGAGCTCTGGAGATTCTCTCCTCGCTCTGGTGTGAAGTTCTCGATGGAGAACTTCTCCTCCATCCTCCTCCTCCTCCTCCACCTCCATCACCGTTCACACTCACAGCGGGATTCAATCCGGTCCAGGGATCAGAACCATCTCCTCCAAGCAAGGAGGTCCCAGGTTCTGATCCTGGGTTCTCCCTGTGCGTTCTCTCCATGTTCTCCTGCATGGGTTCCCTCAAGGTTCTTCTGCTTGGAATCCCCCTGAATTTTCTCCTCACGTTCTCCCACCTGGGCTCCCTCCATGTTCTTCTGCCTGGGTTCTCCTCACGTTCTCCTGCCTTGGTTCTCTCCAGGTTCTTCCTCCGGGCGGTTGGATGATTGACAGCTGACCCCGTGATTGACAGCAGACCCTGGTGGGAACATCCGGGAGTACCGTGAATAATTCAGACGGAACGCAGATGTTCCTGGACGTTCCTGGACGTTCCACCTGAAGCTCGCTCAGGTAATGACTCTCATTATGGGATTATCCTCCCACTCAAATTGTACAAGGGGATAAATTGAGTGGGCGGGGTCGGGGGGGGGGTTGGGGGACATTAGCGGTCTAATAATCTGGGATAATCTGCCAGTAATCGCTGGATTAACGCGAGTTAGAGCCGGAGACTTTGGCAGCCGCCGCTGGATCCCAACGGCGGGTAATTCATGAACTGACGGCGGCGGAGGAGGACCTGGAGGAGCGCAGATGTTCTCCTCCCACCATCGTGTCGGGGAATCGATCAAGCGGGTCCCCCGATTGGTTGGACGCTCAATTGTTCCCGGTGGCCGGGAAACTACAAACATGGCGACGTGTCAGCGGGCAAAAAGGAAGTAGATGTTTTGAGAGTCTGGATTAGTTTAGTTTGAGAGCATCTGGAGAATCTAAAGGAGAAGAAGGATACAATTACTTCATTGATGTTCTCTGGTCCTGGACCTGGAGGACTGGACCTGGAAGAAGGAACCTGGAAGACCGGACCTGGAGGACTGGACCTAAAGGTCTGGACCTGGAGGACTGGACCTGGAGGACTGGACCTGGAAGAAGGAACCTGGAAGACCGGACCTAAAGGTCTGGACCTGGAACAAGGAACCTGGAGGACTGGACCTGGAGGACTGGACCTAAAGGTCTGGACCTGGAGGACTGGACCTGGAAGAAGGAACCTGGAAGACTGGACCTAAAGGTCTGGACCTGGAACACTGCGCCTGGAAGACCAGGCCTGGGAGAAGGAACCTGGAAGACTGGACCTGGAGGACTGGACCTAAAGGTCTGGACCTGGAAGAAGGAACCTGGAAGACTGGACCTAAAGGTCTGGACCGTGGAACACTGCGCCTGGAAGACCAGGCCTGGAGGATTTGGCCTAAAGATCTGTACACAGAAGACCGGACCTGGAAGAACTTGGCCTGGGATTCAAGGTCCAGGATTCCAGGCCCGGACCTCCAGCCGCGTCCAGCACCATGTGACGTCACGTCATGAGTCCGGTCGTGATTTTAAATCCATCGACTTCACGTGGTTTTATCGGACCAGGGTTGAGCTCAGGTGTGTGTGTGTGTGTGTGTGTGTGTGTGTGTGTTTAGAAGTCAAACACACACACACACACACACACCCCTGCGTCCTGCCACAGGTCCGGTGTGAAATGCACGCAAACATTTAAATATTTCAGACAGTGCTTTCTCTCTCTCTCTCTGGCCAACACACACACACACACACACACACACACACACACACACACACACACACACACACACAGACGGCGGCGGCGACAGCTTCATAAATAGTCCATGAAGAACGGCCTCGTCGCAACCTGTCAAAGGCACGCAATGATTTATTGATTTCTTTATTTGTCACATGAAAAAAAAGGGGGGGGGGGCCGGGGTCACTCGTCTTTCTTTTTCCCTCGCCGTCCCTCCCTTCATGCCTGGGCCTCGTCGCCGTGACGATCGGGGGGGGGGGGCGTCTCCCCTCTGACCCCCCCCTACTCCGAGACTTCCTGTTTCGCACTCTTCACTTCCTGTCCTACTTCCTGCTTCGCTCCGTTTCGAGATTCTGCCCCTCGCATTCGCTGTTGTCGCGGCTAGCTAACAGCTAAGGATGACGTCAGCGCCGCGACTCCAGCAAAAAATGCAAAAAATGTCCTCCTGAATTGCAGTTTTTAGTTTGAAAACGTGCAAACCTGGAGGTGTGAGCCCAGCATTAGTTGTTTTTAACTTTAACTTTAAATTCTGGTGCTTCGATCAATTGTCATCCAGGTTGCTCGTGAGCAGGCCGATGAGTTTGTGCCTTGGATTCGATTGCGCGAATTCGGCGTTTTTTTTTACTGAAGAAAAAGATCGGAATCTCATCTTTAACACAAATCAGTGGACGGATATTTATATTCATTTTATACTATCATTCTATGCTATAATTATACGTTTTTTGTCATGATGAATGCTAAATAGATAAATAAAATAAAATTCAAAATCACACAGCAGGCGTGTGATTGGTCGCCTGTTGGACGGTCTGACAGGAAGTCAGATGTTCGGACGCCTCGATGTTCCTCCTCCTCCTCCTCCTGAACGCCTCTCAAAAGCCGGCAAACAGAAGGTGAGCGGGCGCCCGTCATCCTCAGAGCGCCCGCTCTATAAATGTGTAACAACACCTTAAAAACGCGCTTGCGAGGCGTCGCGTTACAGAAAAAAAAAAAAACAACTCACATCCGACACTCACATATTTAAAAAGCGCAAAATGAATAGATTTTCACGTCCCTCCAAAACCCCAGACCTCTGATTTTTGACTCGCCAACTCAGTCCCCATTAGCCCCCCCCCACGCTCGGGTGGGTGGGGGTCCTGGAGTGGGGGGGGGGGGGGGGGGTGGGGGTCTCTCCGCGCTGGCAGACTGTCGATGAGGAGCATCGGTCGGTGGCCGGCGCAGTCGATGACCCTGACAGCGTGCAGTTATCGTTCTAATTAAGATGCCACACTTGAGTTAAACCGCGGCATTAGGATTTGATGGGGAATTGATCAGGGTGTCAGAGGCGGTGGGGGGGGGGGTTGTGGGGGGTGAGGG
>CAAKHD010004419.1:11756-23900 GCA_901007705.1 Fistularia tabacaria
TTGTGTGTGTGTGTGTGTGTGTGTGTGTGTATACATTCATATCGAAGTGTATGTGTGTGTGTATGTGAGGATGCGTGTGTGTGTGTGTGTGTGTGTGTGCATATGAGAGTGTGTGTGTGTGTGTGTGTGTGTGTGTGTGTGTGTGTGTGTGTGTGTGTCTGTGTATGTGTGTGTGTGTGTGTGTGTGTGTGTGTGGTCTGTCGATGCTGACAGCCGCAGAAAGTATACTTATGAATGGCGGGAAAGTCCATTGAAAGCCGCGTTCTATTTAAGTTGTTACACACACACACACACACACACACACACACACACACACACACACACACACACACACACACGCACACACACACACAAACACACACACACACAAAACTTTTTTTCTCCTCGGAGTGTCCACCAGCACTGTGTTCACGCTTGTCCGTCAGAAAACGCCACCGATGCTAGCGTTAGCTGGGCGGCGCTAATCCGATTGCACATTACACGCTAACATCCACAGCTAGCCCCGTTCCTGCACATCTGGCTGCGTCTAATCCCTGGACGCCGCCTGGGCGTCAAGTATTCTCCCTCCGGGCCGCCATGTGACAGGAAATAGATTAAAAATGATTACCTAAAGAAGAAAAGCAGTTTTGTTTCGTGCTAATTCATATGAACGACATCGAATCTGCGAGGGGGCGGGATTAAGATTAGGGGATTATTTCCTTTGTAGGACGTGAAGCTCTTTCTCGTCGTACTTGGATCCTTGAACCGTCCAGGGAGACGCCCAGGCGGCGGTACGACGAGCCGCCATCTTGGACTGGCGCAGAGCCGCAAAGGGATTTGTAGTTCTTTTTCTCCTCAGCCTTTTCAACGAGGTCATCTTAGCGGACGACGTAACAGCTAAACCACCCGCTTTTCAGGGTTTCGGAGAGTGTGTGTGTGTGTGTGTGTGTGTGTGTGTGTGTGTGTGTGTGTGTGTGTGTGTGTGTGTGTATGTGTGTGAGAGAGACCGCAGCAGGTTTCAATTGGTTCTCCGGGTTCTCCGTCTTCAGTCCAAAGCAGCAGGAAGGCAGGAACCGCATGTTCATTGAAGGCTCTAAACGGTGACCCGACCAGGTCAAGCCCCGCCCCCGCCTCCAGGGACGGCTGCCATTGGCTCCGGCGTCCATGGCAAAAATCCGCATCCAGCACAATCCGTCGCGGAAACACGAGAACCCGCGCCGGCCCGATCCGAACGGGTTCAGACCGGATCGCTGTTTCCGTGGCGACCGTCAGTCACACCAACACACACACACACACACTCGGCAGGCGTCGCCCGTCAGAAAGTCATTATGTTGTTTAATTACAGTGCAAGGCGCCATCCTTGGTTAATTTCCTGTCACCCAAGGCGGCCATATTTTTCCCCCTTCTTCCAGAACCCCTGCCGGGGCGCAGGAACCGTAGAACCCGCTAGCGTCGTCACAGGATCACATACAAGTGTAGAGAACATCCCGGAACCCTGGAGACATCGCAGGTTTGGTCTGAGGAGCATTTGAAGCTCAGGGATCAGGAACGCTGTTCTCTGGTTCTCTGGTTCTCTGTCTGGTTACCACTTGGATATGGAATCCTGGAGAACACGAGACACTGAAGAACGTTGGACCTCGGGGACACTGAAGCCTGGGGAGCACTACCTTTTGGGGACCATGGACCCTGGGAACCTAATCGGAGGACATCAGACCCTGGAAATGGTGAACCTTGGGAACATCAGACCCTGAGGACAACTGGCAACGCGAGCTTGAGGGTAGAAGAACACACGACATTAGACCCTGCTCATCACGTAGCGACAAATCTGCCTTTACGTAATTGGAATGTCTTCAGTTGAGTGTTGGTTCGAGCCGGGGAGGCGGCGCCAGCGGGTCGTACCATTATGCCGACTGTGTGGTAGAACCCTAACAGAGACCTGAAGTCGAACTAGAACTCAAACCGGTGAACTTTGGGTCTCCTGCTGAGTCTTTCTTGTCCTTCAACTCCTAAACTGTTCCCTTCCAGGAAGTAGACCCCCCCACTCACACAATGACCTTCACGCTGACTTCCTGCTTCCTGTTTCTTGCTTCCTGTTTGCTTCTCTAAGGTGGTCTCCAACCGGGCTGACATGGCCATCGGCTCGCTCACGATCAACGAGGAGAGGTCGGAGGTCGTGGAGTTCTCCGTGCCCTTTGTGGAGACCGGGATCAGCGTCATGGTTTCCCGTAGCAACGGAACCGTCTCGCCGTCGGCCTTCCTGGGTGAGTCGCCCGGAACCGCCGGGTGCCGTTCGGGAATTAAGAAAAAAGGGACGTTTTTTTGGGGGGTGGCATTTCCTTGGAGCTCCTCCAGCAGGTCACTTCAACCACCTGGAGCTCCACGTGCTTGACGTTCCCCGATTTCAAACCGCTGAGGGGGTGAGGAGATACACCTGACGCCCCGCCCTCCTCCCTGGAGGTACCTGGGAACATCATCCGCCCGCCCGACGAGTCGCCCGTTGACCAAAATACAGAACAGCATCGTCGGCGAAGAAAAGAAACAATATCGTTCCCTTCCGATCCCCGATCAATAACGACCCGTATCGCTAAACAAATACCAGATTAGGCCGCCTCCCATGCGACTTCAACCTGTCCTAGCAGCAGCAACAAGCTAGCGAAGCGCCAGCGGCGAGGTTCTCGCTTGAGTACACGGGGTCTTAATGAGTTGATAATGTGTGTGTGTGTGTGTGTGTGTGTGTCCCTCAGAGCCCTACAGCCCAGCGGTCTGGGTGATGATGTTCGTGATGTGCCTGTCGGTGGTCGCTGTCACCGTCTTCATCTTCGAGTTCTTCAGCCCCGTGGGATACAACCGCAGCCTGCAGAGCGCCAAGAGTGAGACGCCGCCGCCGCCGCCGGCATGCCAATCAACACACTCTTCCCACAGGACAGCGAACAAACAGCCACTGGCTTTAAGAAGAAAAAAAAAAAGAAAGTTCTGATTAATAAATGATGGAGAAACAAAAAAGACCGGGATGAAAAATTTTAATTAAAATTGAAAATGAAGGGAGAATATAAACAAATGTGGAAAAAAATCGTTAAATAATCTGGAAGTGACCTGGAGATTTAAAAAAAAAAAGAAGCAAATAAATAAATGAATGAATGAATGAATGAATGCAAAAACAAATAATAAATACATCGATTTATCCATAAATGAACAAACAAATGAATGACCAGAGTCATAAATACAGACTTAAACTAACAAATGAATGAAAGAATTCATCGGACATGAAACAAATTCATTCAAAAATCCGTGAAGCGATGAATGAATGTGTGTGGATGGGCGGGTGAACGATTGCATCCAGAAGTACATCAAATGAGTCAACAGATTCATCTTTACATACATGAATGAATGAATGAAGGGAGGAATACATAAATCGATACATCAATAAAAACTTTAATTCACAAATGATCAAATAAACGAAGGAAGAAAAAAAAATTCACAAATGCAATCACGAACAAATGAATCGAATGACGGAATCCATGAACGGGTGCGAAAATAAGTGCATTAAATCGTTCATCATTGAACCGACCGATGAATGAAATCCATGCGTAAATGAAAAAAAACGGTATCACGATCAAATCTAGAAAAAAAGATTTTTTTTAATGAATAAACAAATGAATGAATGAATGAATGAATTAATCCCAGAATTCAACCCTCGCCTTCCTCAACCACCTCTCCCTCCTGTTCCTATAAACAAGAAACAGCCGGTTTTGAGTCGCAGCGAAACACCGACGACCTCCCCACCCCCAGCCAGCTGTTTAAATATTTACGACCTGCGTAGCGGGGATGGAGGCTGCGGATTCAAAACTTCGCCCGAGGAACTTTGAATGCAGCAAAGCCTGCGAGACGGTAATAACATAGTAATAAGATGGTATTAACTCAGTGGTATAGATATAACATAGTAATAAGGCAGTAATAAGATGCTAGCCGGTACTAATAGCATGACAAGATAAATATGGTAAGATATTCACACAATATGGAGAACAGTAAGAAAAGAATAATGATATACGAATAAGACAATAACAAGATAATACCAAGATAAGTGGACTTCAAATGTTCAATAAACATAAATAAAAAACAAAAGGAGTATTTTAAAGGTTACTTAAAACGGGGCTACTGATACTAGATGTGGTATTTGCTTTCAAGAGTACTACAGATGAAGTATTGGCTTAAAGAATGCTGGTAGAGAAGTACAGTGAAGGTCAGAGGGAGCTTCTCTGTGCCTTTGTAGACCCGGAGAAAGCATACGACACGGTGCAAGGAGAGAAACTATGGTACTTTCAGAGGAAGTGGCACAGCGGTATGTTAGACTGGTGCAGGACATGTATGCTGGCTGTGAGGCAGTGGTGAGAACAGCTGTAAGTGTGACAGATAGGTTCAAGGTGCAGGTGGGACTTCATCAGGGGTCTGCAGTTGTGATGGACAGGATGACAGGTGAGGTTAGACAGGAATCTCCGAGGACCGTGATGTTTGCAGATGACACGGTGATCTGTAGTCAGAGCAGGAAGGAGGTGAAAGAAAATCTATAGGTGGAGGTTGCTCCGGAGAGGAGAGAAATGAAGGTTAGCTACAGAGAGAGCGAATATATGTGTTTGAATGAGAGGAACCCAAGTGGAACGGGGAGACTACAGAGAGAGGAGGATTTTAAATACTTAGGGCCAAGAGTCCAGAAAAATGGAGACAATGGAAAAGGATTTGAGCAGGTTGGAACAGGTGGAGAAAAAGTGTCTGGGGCGATGTGTGATCAAAGAATGTCAGCCAGTGGGAAAGGAAATGGTTACAAGACAGTGGTGACACCAGACATGATCTATGGTTTGGAGATAGCAGCAGTGAGGGGGATAGGAAGCACAGCTGAAGGCTGCAGAGATTGAGAACTTCTCTTTGTGAGCGATGAGGATGGAGAGGATCAGGAATGAGTCCTTCAGAGGGACAGCACAAGTTAGATGTTTTGGAGAGAAGGTCAGAGAAGCCAGACTGAGATGGTTGAGTCATGGACAGAGGATGGACAGTGAATCTATTGGTAGACGGATGCTGAGGTTGGAGCTGCAAGGCAGGAGGTCTAGAGAGCAAAGAGAAGATTTATGGACGTAGTGAAAGAGGACATGTAGTTTGTTGGTGTGAGAGAAGAGGATACAGAGAGTTAGATGGAGGTGGTTGATTCGCTGTGTTGACCCCTGAAGGGAGCAGCCCAAAGGACAGGAGAAAGATAAGTAATGGGGCTGATTGATCCCAGATATATCCCAGACCCTTCTGGAACGGTGGCGTCTATTGATTGCCCGCCTGGAATCCTGAGGGCATTCTTGTGTACGTTCTCCAGAATCTGGCGGGTCCAAGTTCACCATTGGGAAGTCGGTGTGGCTGCTGTGGGCCCTGGTCTTCAACAACTCGGTTCCGGTGGAGAACCCCAGAGGAACCACCAGCAAGATCATGGTAAACTCGGCGGAACGTGGCGTGAAAAATAAGATGCTAACACTTGCCAGGGACAATGACATGTACTACATTTTGAAGGAATGGGCTTCTTTTCAGAGATGATTCCAGGACAGAATGTACTTCCTGTCCAAGATGTTTGAAACAGGAAGTAGGTTGGTCTGTTACGAACAACAAAACAGCAACAATTGTCTTTCCAACAATTACATGCTCAAGAAGCAGCATCTAAAGGCTTCAGTAATAAAAACCATCAGCTCGAAGTACACACAAATGCTGTGCTGCCAACAAGTAAAGCAACTAGCAGCGAGCACCAAATTGAAGTACAAACAAATAAAACTTGAGTACCGAGGAGTTAAAACCTGAGTACTGGCAAATACCAGACTGAAGAACAAAGAAATAAATAATACTTAAGTGCCAACTATGAGAGTTTTTGAGCAACAAACACCAAACTGATGTACAAACAAATAAAACTTGAGTACCAAGGAGTTAAAAAAAGTACAAGCAAATACCAGACTGAAGTTTGAACAAATCAAATGTGAGTCTCAACAACTGGAGTTTACTAGCAGCAAATGCCAGACTGAAGTACAAGCACATGAAAAGTTGAGTCGCAAAGACTAAAAACCAGAGTACCAAAAAACACCAGACTAAAGTACAAACAAATATAACTTTGGTACCAAGGAATAAAAACTTGAGTACCAGCAAACATCTCACTGGCGTACCAACAAGTAAATACACAGGTACCAACATCTAAAAGCTTCTGTAATAAGAACCACCAGACTGAAGTACAAACAAGGAAAAACTGTCGTACCAGTAACCAAAGTTTAGTACTAGCAGACACTAGTATGAAGTACAAAAAAGAAATACTTTAGTACCAACAACTATATACACAGTACCAAAAGCAAAACAAAACTACCACACCGACAACTGAAATATTTGGTACCAACATACAACAGACGGAAGTACCAACAAATACAAACTTGAGTAGCAAGGACTTGGAGCCTTGGACAGAAGTACAAATGAAGGAAAACTTCATTAGTAGTAGCAGTAGTATTGTAGTTATCCCTCAAACACCCAGGGTTCATTTGAGAAAGGGAAATATGAGCTTGCACCAATGGACAGGCTCCGCCCTCTGGGCCAGACGTGTTGCAATGACAAAGTGACAGGACCTGGTCCTCGTCCCGCAGGTGCTGGTGTGGGCCTTCTTTGCCGTCATCTTCCTGGCCTCCTACACGGCCAACCTGGCCGCCTTCATGATCCAGGAGGAGTACATCGACACTGTGTCGGGGCTGTCCGACAAGAAGGTACCAAGTGGGACGCACAGGGTTCTGTGGGGTTCCACAGATACTGTGGGCTCCATGGGCTTGTTTTGAGGGTTCCGGAGGTCCTTGGGTGTTTCAGGGAATCCAGAGGTGCCGAGGGATTCTCTGGCTCCCAAGAGGGTTCCAGAGGGTATGATGTGGCTCCATAAGGTCCCAGAAGGGTTCCATCAAGTGACACGAGATTACTCGGATTCCAGCGACTGCACTGGGTTCCTTTTCTTATTTTGTATTTCATATCAGCTTTTAGGCAATGCAAAGCTAACTTGCTAAACTTTTTCTGCTTTTTTGTTTCTGCTTACTTATGACGCAAATGTTTCGACAACTTTTTTTGCTAACTGTTATTGCAAGCTGTACTGCTAACTCTTTTTGCCAACAGTTTTTTGCGACCTTATTTTGAAAACGTTTTTCTAACTTTTTCGCTAACTTTTTTTGCTCACTGTTTTTCCTAACTTTCCTGCTAACTCACTAACAATCTACGAGCACGTACAAATCCTTCACCCTAAAAGTGTTTGAAAGTTCCCACCCAGTTCTCCGGTTCCTTTCGTTCCAGTTCCAGCAGCCGACGGAACAGTACCCGCCGCTGCGCTTCGGAACCGTTCCCAACGGCAGCACGGAGGAGAACATCCGCTCCAACTACCCCAACATGCACCAGTACATGATCCGCAACAACCAGAAGGGCGTGGAGGAGGCCATCGACAACCTGAAGACCGGGTAAGTCACTTCCTCCCGGGACAGGAAGTGGGGTTCCCTCCTCTTCTCAGGATGCCGGCGTGTCGTTACCCAACGCAAGGCACACACTCGTCAAGTTTGAAGTGTTTGTGTGTGTGAGGGGAGGGGGTTCGAATGCTAAATCACACACACACACACACACACACACACACAAAGACAAGCAGCAGATGCCGTTCTTAGCAGATTTGACGAAGCGTGTTATTAAAACTCCCATGATGCATTTCTTTTTATCCTCCCTTCTTCTCTCGGTTTCAGTCTCTCTCTCTCTCTCTCTCTCTCTCTCTCTCTCTCTCTCTCTCCATCATCGCCTCTCCCTCCAAACACTCGTCCTCACCTTCATCGCTCGCCCTCATCCCATCTTCTGCTTCGTGTCTCTTCAGCAACCTCTTGCTTTCAGCTCGTCCACTCGTCGGTTCACCTCCAACTTCCACCTCCCCCCTTCATCTCCACCTTCACCCTTCATTCACCATCTCCATCCATCCCCCCTTTCCCCTTCATTCATTTCCCCCTTCAACCCATCATTCACTTCCCCTTCCTCTTGCATCTCTTCTTACCATGAGTGTGCCCTCTTCTTCACCTCTTTTCGACCCCGCCTTCCTTCTTCCTCCTCCTCACCAACACAGCTGGCCGGCTGTATTTCCTCCCGGTGTAATTGCCACGTAATTAAACTGCTATTTGAGAGATGATACCCGCAATGCTAACTAAACGAGTCGGCTAATTATGCCGCGGCGATTAAATTGATTTTCGCCTCAATTAACGTTAACAATAGAAAAAAATAATTTTGAAAATGGAATAAGTCAATTAGGACCATAATAAGATAATTGTGCGCCACTAAGCAATAAAATTAAAGATGGTCATTTATAAATGTAAGATAGATAACATGTAGATATGATAATATTTAATTCAATAAACCAATACAGATCAAGGGGGTTTCCGATGAGCAGTGTGAAGACTAAAAAAATGCGCTTGCTCCCCCCGCAGGAAACTGGACGCCTTCATCTACGACGCGGCGGTCCTGAACTACATGGCGAGGAAGGACGAGGGCTGCAAGGTAACCAATGGAGACCATCTCCCCACGACGGGGCGGAACGCGCGGAACCCATCCAGGGAAAATCATCACGGGTTCTCCCCCCCCGCGACGGGCTAACGATGTCATTATGGCACGATGGCGCCATTGATTTGTGTCCCCGTGAGGAGCCCGCAGGGTTCCCATGGCGACAGTGAGGCCCCCCCCGCTGCCTCTTCGGTGCACAGGAGGCCGTTAGCTTCATCGACCCGATACTCCAGCATTTCTCAGGTTCTGTGACACCTAGAATGTCTCCTCTAAAAGGGCTAAATGTGCCGCAGGTTTTTGCTGAGCTACGTTAATTTTGTCGACAAAGTTTGGGAACGGTGTCGGGGGCCGGGCCTCTGATCACGCCTAGCTACTTTTCGGTCATCCAGGTTCCATGTTGCGCCCCTTTTTAGCTAGAACGCTAACGATCTCCAAGGCTAGCATCTTGTTTACCCCTCAGCTACTAGCATGGCTACCACTAAAAAAGCAATCCTCATCAATGCCAGACCCTTCAGTCACAGAGGATCAGGATAATTAGTTGTTACTTGATGCTACTCGTAGAGGGCGGAGATCCTCACAAGATGGCTGCGTTTGTTTTCTCGCGTTCCCGCCCAGGTGATGACCATCGGCTCCGGGAAGGTGTTTGCGACCACCGGCTACGGCATTGCGCTGCACAAGAACTCCCGCTGGAAGAGGCCGCTGGACCTGGCGCTGCTGCACCTGGTTGGAGATGGTACGATGGGGGAGGGGGAGGGGGGGGGTTCCTCCTGACTCGTAACTGAGTAGAACCCGGTAACCAACTGGATGTACCCGGTTGGTAGATCCATCCATGTACGTTCTTGTCAAACGCAACTGAGAGTTCTAGATGCTTCCACTTGGTTGGAGCTGAAAAAGCCCGTCAGACGGGAAGCGTCTTCAAGGGAAGAAAAGCAAGCCCGGTTACAACGAGGAGCAGATTCTGGCAAAAATCTATCGTGACCTGGATGACTGAGAGCCTCCCCAGACTAGATAGTGTGCTCTTTTTGGGTAAGCTAACGGGCCACATACCTGAATGAGTACAGATCCTGGTACAGGAACTACAGTCCTGGTCCTGGAACTACAGCACAGTAACCAATGTACTGGCACGGCCAACCTGATACTGCAGTACTGGAACTACAGTTATGGTACTGGACCTACAGCCCAGGAACTTTGGTCTAGGAACTACAGTCCAGGTACTACATTCCTGGGACAAAAGTCCGGGAACTACAGTCTCAGTACTACAGGACTGGAATTGCAATCTAGGAACTATAGTCAAGGAACTTAAGTCCAGGAACTATAGCCCTAGTACTACTGCACTGGAACTATTGTCTTGGTACTTAAGTCCTGGGACTGGCGGCCAGGAACTATGGTAGAGGTACTATATTCCTGAGACTAAAGTCTGGAAACTACAGCCCCAGTACGACAGTCAAGGAACTACAGCCCTGTTACTGCAGTACTGGAACTATATTCCTGAAACTATGGTCCAGGAGCTCCTGTCCCGGTACTCCAGAACCAATTTAGAGAAAAATGGGGGTTGGAGGAAGAGGGGAAGAGAAAGAGAAGAGAGACAGAGAGAGAGTGAGAGGGGAGGAGAGAGAGAAAGAAAGATGGGGAACTTCACTATTTGCCATAATCAGAGGTGCACCAGTCGGAGGCAGGAAGAGGAAAAATAAGGATGAAAGTCAAAGCTGGACCAGACTTTGAGGAGGAGGAGGAAGAAGAGGAAGAGGAAGAGCAGCGCCGCAGGGAGCAAGGAGCAGGTCTAGGGTCAGCAGGGAAATGGAGATAATGATGAGTTAAAGAGAGAAAAATCATGAAAGGAGTTTTGACCTCCGACTCATCCTCAGCTTTGCAACTCCGTTGCCAACATCAGCATCACGACGGAAGCGACCGAACCTTCCCCTACACAGAGATATGACCGCAGACTGGAACAGCAGAGAGAACCAGCACCTCCTACTGGATGACAAATTGCAACGGGGTTCTCCCTGTGTTGCTTCTCCATGTTCTCCCCTGGGAGGGTTCTCGATCCCATGTGACCACCGCAGACCCCGTCTCCCACCACGCTGGACCACACCTCCAACAGAGAGCCTCGTTTCCCGGAGATCTCGCCGAGATTTACGGGCCTCCCGAATCCTAAAGTGATGTGAGCATTAGCGAAATTAAAGCCGTAAATTAGCACCGCGGGTTGTGTCAGGGTGGGGGTTTGAGGTGGAGAACGAGACCAGAGACCAATCAGAACACAGTGGAAGCCTAGAACTAGAACCCTAGACCCTTTGAATCCATCAAAGTAAAGGCAGAGTAAGTGATTAAAGGGTTGTGGATGAGTTGACCGAAGTGTCCATCAGGTTCCAAGTCCGATTGTCCAGAGTTGTTCGGGTTCCCCCCGGTTCTCTGGGTTCTCCACGTAGACTTTGTTCCTCCCGCAGTCCAAAAACATCCGGACCTTTCCTTGTCGCCCCGCACCTCCCGGAGAGGGTTAGGATAACATCAAAACAACGTCCGAGGAGATAGGAAGTAGCGGGAGTGGGCGGAGTCTTCCCCCCCGAGGGGACAGCGGCGGTGGAAGCGTCCACTTCCAGGTGATTGACGGGGCGCCGGTGCGGAGGTGAAGGCGATTGGCTGATGCGCGGCAGGCACGGCGCAGGGTGGCGCGGCGCGGCGCCGACTTCAAAGGGGCCACTCGGGGACAGACGAGGCAGAAGAACAAGGGCCGTCTCTGGGTTGGACGTGATTGGCCAGATGAAGGAACTGCCCGGAGAACCCCGGGCGCCAATCAAAACAGGAAGTGGCGCGCCGATCAAAGGGAAGCGCATCTTCACATCCTGACAACCGACATCCTGTTGTATTATTTTTCGCTGTGAAGCGAAGGAGCTTCCGTCCTCGCAACCAGGAAACCCTTTTATGTCAGGCTCGAAATAAAATCGCATTTTTGCGATTTTTGTCCCGACGTCCCGGAAGGTTCCGGGGTCACCGCATGTCGGGATAGGCTTTTTTTTTTTTTTCTTTCCTTTTTATTGAAATACAAATTTTAAAAAAGACATTCAACACCAAAGAAGCCCATCGACCCCTCCCTTGTCCGTCTCCTCGTCTTCCCTTCCCTCTTTTCCTCCCCCTCTTCCTTTCCTTCCTGTCCTGGAAACAAAAAACAAACAGGGTTTTCTTTTCTCCCCTCATTTCTCCGTCTGCCGCTGCGTTTCGTCATCCCTCCCTCCTCCTCATCTCTCCTCCTCTTGTCTTCTTCCCTTGTTTTTCCGTCCTTCAAAGGTGTCACGTCCTCCCTCCTCGCTCTCCTTCTCACTCTCTCGTTCTTTCCTTCCCTTCCAGATGTGATTGACATGTTGGAGAGACTCTGGCTGTCGGGGATCTGCCACAACGACAAGATCGAGGTGAGAAGCGCACACACACACACACACACA
Organism: Fistularia tabacaria; assembly: GCA_901007705.1. Lineage (NCBI taxonomy): Eukaryota > Metazoa > Chordata > Actinopteri > Syngnathiformes > Fistulariidae > Fistularia > Fistularia tabacaria. Next base: position 23,738 of record CAAKHD010004419.1, read on the forward strand.
CACACACACACACACACACACACACACACACACACACACACACACACACACACGCACACACTCACACACACACAGACACACACATACATACACACACAAAAACACACAAACACCAGCACAATCAAACAAAGCGCCGCACAGGGACATGGAGGAACACCCGGAA
>CAAKHD010004420.1:4641-24524 GCA_901007705.1 Fistularia tabacaria
CTCCCAGCAGTATTTGCTTTTTTTTTTGCTTTTTCTTTTATTTTTTCCCCTTTTATGTTGGCGTGTTCCCGAGCCCCCGCATTTGTGCGTGTGTGTGTGTGTGTGTGTGTGTGTGTGTGTGTGTGTGTGTGTGTGTGTGTGTGTGTGTGTGTTTCACCTAGCCCCTGCAGTGTGTTCAAGCTAGCTGTCTTTTTGTCTTCCAGTCCAATGACGGCTACGCCTGCGCTATGCTGGCGGTGTATCTGGACGGCGCCTCCAGACTACCCGTGAGTGGCGTCCCGCTGGTTAGCGCCGCCGAGGCTCCACATGAGCTAACAAGAGTTTGTGTGTGTGTGTGTGTGTGTGTGTGTGTGTGTGTGTGTGTGTGTGTGTGTCCGCAGAGCAACCACTCTGAGATCACGCAGCATCACAAACACGGGACGACGCCGGAGGAATCTCGGGTGAGATTGCGGCTTTTGACCTCGTTAATCCAGTCTGATCTCGTCTGTCCAATCCAGACAACTGAGCAGGATTGGACACTAAGCTGCTAGCGGGCGTCCGTTAAACACCAGACACACATCCATTAAAAACCCCATAACATGATTTTAGAACATCAGGTAACACCAACATTGCATCAACTGGAGCTAAACACCAGACAACTTCAGCTAAACGTCAGACAAATGTCAGTTAAACACCAGATTAATCGCAACTTTAACACCAATGTCAGTAAAACACCAGACATGCATTAATTAAACACCAGACAACATTTGTGAAAGACCAAACAACCTCAGCTGGACTTCAGCAAACCTCAGTTCAACAACAGATCATGTCAGTTTAACAGGATTTAACACCAAACTTCGGCTTAATTTCAGACAAACGTCAGTTAAACACCAGACGAAGACCAACTTTAACACCAGCGTCAGTCAAACACCAGACACACTTGAGTCAAACACCAGACACACGAAAGTTAAACTCTAGACAACATTAATTAAACACCAGACACCATCAGTGATACACCAGATGGTGTGTCAGCTGGGCTTCAGCAAACCTCAGTTCAACAACAGATCATGTCAGTTTAACAGGATTTAACACCAGACTTCAGCTTAATTTCAGACAAACGTCAGTTAAACACCAGACGAAGACCAACTTTAACACCAGCGTCAGTCAAACACCAGACACACTTACATTAAACGCTAGACAACATTAGTGAAACACCAGACAAGATGAGTTGAACACCAGACAACGTCAGCTGGGCTTTAGCAAACATCAGTTAAACACCGGATTATATCAGCCTAACACCAAGTTAACAACTTCAGCTAAACATCAGACGACGTCAGCTGGACTTCTGACAAACACCAGACGGTTAAGCACCGCACCGACTTAACACCAGCTTCATGTAAACACCAAACATCAGCTTCATTTCAGACAAATGTCCGTTAGACACCAGACTACTTCCATTTAATACCAACTTAACAGCAACTTCAGTGAAAAAGCAGAAGACACTTGGCTTCAGACACGTCGGTTAAATACCGGACGTTGTTCATATAAAAAGATGGCGGGACGACGCAGGTGCACCCTGGGTTTTGTCGGGCGGCGGGCTGGATGGCGAATACGCGGTTTGCGCGACGTCTGAGACGCCGAGCCTCGTTCCAAGAGAGGGCTCTTTAAATCTTATCGCCCGGCCGTGGAGGCAAAGCATTTCCTGCTCGTTGAGAAAATTCCTGACATTGTTTCAGGATGTGGGGTTTTCCTTCTTTTTTTTTTCTTTAATGCCGCTTCCGTTGCCATAGTTACTCATAACTCTCAGACTGGTTCAGCCCCTGCTTGGTCTTTTATTTAAAATATAATACCTTAGCTGTGATTTATATCAAGAGTTATTATCATAAAATTAGAGCTTCACTGTAATTTTTGCAATTATTAATTTGCATAAAATGTTCATTTTTACTATTTTTCCCAAAATATTGTGAATTTTATTGCCATTTAAATTGCGGCCTTATTTCAAGGGCCTTCTTTACTTCCTCTGAGAATATCTGTCCGTCTGTCTGGGATCATAATCTGATGGTGATCATTCTCTCTGCTCTTCCAGCTCACAAAGAAATCCAAGCTCAACTCCTTCGTGGAACTGGCCGTCAACAGGACTGTTCAGAAAAGCAAGGTGCCGCCATTTTCTCCCCCGCCCATCACGCACGCACTCACACACCAATGGCGGCAGGGCTACCCACCTAGCCGTAGCCGTCCCGGTTGAGCCAGTGGTCATGTTAGCGCCTTACATCGTCTTCTCTGCGTCCTCAGACCATCTACGGCTCCAACGACCCGGCGTGGGAGGAAGGCTTCACCTTCTTTGTGCACGACGTGAAAACCCAGCAGCTTCTGGTTCAGGTTCGGCGCGCTGAAAGCGGTCGCTTTTATTTGTTTTTTCTACGAACATCTATACATACTCCAAAAGGGGAAGTAGTACTTTGCTAATTTGCTAACGTAGGTTAGCATTGGAAGAAAAAAAAACAGGTGATAACAAAAGCAAAAATCAAGAAATCCTTTTTTTTTAAAACAGACATATCGCCGAAAAATTACAATTTACCTGGAAAGTCAATTACAAAGTTTTGTTATTTATCATGATATCATTTAAATAAATTATAAATAACCCCAAAGCAGTTCAGGTCAATGAGACGAGGGCAACACAAACACTCCTGAATCCTATGCTGTGTGTGTGTGTGTGTGTGTGTGTGTGTGTGTGTGTGTGTGTGTGTGTGTGTGTGTGTGTGTGTGTGTGTGCGCGCGTGTGTGTGTTGTCAATACAGGTGAAGCAAGTCGACCACAAGACCCCCCTGGGCGTTCTTGTCCTGCCCCTCAGCCGCCTCCTCAACATCTCCAACATGGTGCTGGACCAGAGCTTCTTGCTGGAGCACTCAGGGGCCAACAGCAAGATCAAGCTGAAGGCCACGCTCAGGGTGAACCCACACACACACACACACACACACACACACACACACACACACACAAAAACACAGGTGCACCAGCACATATGCGCTAGTTCACACACATGCACAGAAATACAGCTCTAAATACAGGTAAACGCACACAGAAATGTGAAGACATACATACACAAACACAAGAACACAAAACACACACACACACACACACACACACACACACACACACAGATGCATACACAACCATGCTCAGAAATCTTGATGGAAACCTGTGTACACACACACACACACACACACACACACACACGTACACAAAGAAACACAATTACATGTATACAGACCATGCACATATGTACAGAAATACACAAAGAAACACAGGGACACACACATGTGAAGAAATACAGAAGGAAACAAAATAATCACACACACACACACACACACACACACACACAAATGCATACACAAACACCCTACGCATACACACCTATGTACTCATAAACACGCGTGCACAGAAATACACAAAGAAACACAGTTACGAGTACACACACATGCATACACACACACACACACACACACACTCCATACATATATGCATACACAAACACCTTACACGTGTACGCACGCATCCATACACACAAATACACACGTCTGAAGAATGACACTGAAATACAGGTACACACATGGGGAGAAAGACACAAATAAATACATGTAACATAACATGTACACAAGTGTGTGTATATATAAACACACACACACACAAACACACATACGCACCTATAGAAAGACACAAACACAGATGCACACACACACAAATACGAAGAAATACACAAAGAAATACAGGTACACAAAGAAACAGACAAAGAAACGCAATAACATGTACACACGTAAATAGATGCAAACACACATACACGCAATTACACACACACGCATGCATGCATACACACACACATGCATGCACGGAAATAAACAGAAGCACAGGTACGCACACACACATATATGCAGAAAGACGAACACACACATAGACACACATGATCACATATGCACAGACACACACATACAAAATAATCACCACAGACACACACAAATACTTTGACAGAAATGTGCACACACACACACACACACACACACACACACACAAAAAGCTGCTGCAAAAACATGCACTCGACACACACACACAGAAACACACACTTCTAACAAGGCACTGCGGTTCTGCAGGTTCTGACGCTGGAACAGCCTCCTCCCAAGATGGACGCCGGTCCTGATCCAGCAGCGACACAAGAGGCGCCGCTGAGCGCTTCGGCGTCCATGGCGTCCTCTCCGAAACAACAATCCGTGAAGTTCCTGTCTCCGAGCGGCGGCCGGAACGACCCCGAAGCAAAATTTCCCGGCCAACCCCGGCGGCCGTCCGACTCGGCGGCTCACATGCGACGCTACGACTCCCACAGCCTGCTGTCGGAGAACTCCATCTCCTCCTCGCGCTTCGACCTTTCCAGCGGAGCCTCGTACCCAGAGTGAGTGAATGAGTGAGTGAGTGAGTGAGTGTCCGTCTGCAGGTCGCCGGAAGAACTGGGATAATCCCGACAATTGTCCAGAAGTGATCTGAAATGAACGTTAACGTCTCGAATTTAGCGCACGGAATCAAACCAGAGCGTCACATTGACAAGGAACGAGCTCTGGGGAGTCATGATTCGACACAAATGACCAAAAAGAGGCAGAACTAAAAACGAGATCAAGGTTTAGATCAGATTGATATTCATTCTCTTCAACTTTACGAAAAACTATCAAGAAACTCGCCGAAGTTGAACAAATTCCCTCAACACACACACACACATATCGCTGTAAGAAATGGCCCAAAATACAGCCGAGAAATAACAACAGCAACAGATATCTGGATGAAATTACCAAATAAATTAACAAAAGGAAAAATAAAAAGTCCAGCGACAGTAAAGTTAAGTCAGATTTTTATTTATACGCCACCGAAATCACAATACGGTCGTCAGATGATACTTTCCATGTGGAGCAGATCTGGACCACTCTTGAAGAAAAAACCCAACATTCCACCGTGAGTGAGCGCTCGGTAACGGTGGTGAGGAAACACTAGTCGCGCTAACAGTCACATGCTAATACCTGTCATGACAAAATGGTAGATTTTACTTCACAAAATCAAAAATAATGGCGCACCCCTCGCGGGACGCTGCAGTCGATCAAGCACCTGGGGACCCGCGAAATAAGAGAGCCCAGGGGGGACCGGCGAGAAGATCTGAGGCTCGGAGAACCCTGGGACAACCTTGTGTTTACGTTTCAAACGTGTGACGGCTGCAGGGCCTTGAGGAAACACCAGGGCTCCCTCGGAGAGATCAACGTGGCCATACGCTACGCCAAGCTGAGGGACAAACTCACCGTCGTTGTCAACTCCTGCAGGTACCTCCTCCCTCCGACGGCAGAAGGTCCGCTTTGCTTTCAGTCTGCTCCCTTCAGGGGTCACCGCAGCCAATCATCTGCCTCCGTCTAACCTTCTACTCTCGCACCAAACTAACTTCCTGTTCTCTCTCTCCCTCCATCCATACATCTCTTCTTTGGTCCTCCTCTAGAACCTCCTCGCTGACCCTTCCAACCTCAGCATGCTTCTCCCCAGCCCTGCTCTGTCCTTGTCCAAACCATCTCAGTCTGACTTTATCTCCAGAACATCAGATCCTATCCGTTCCCCTCCCAAAGAGAACCTCCTCATCTTCACCTCTGCTGCCTCCAGCTCTGCCTCCTGGCTTCTCCTCAGCGTCTCCGAACCGGAAAAGATGGCTGCTCTCGCCTCCGTCTTCTACAGCTTTCTGGTGCTCTTTTCTCCACCCGCTCCAACCCGATCGAACACCTCCACCTTCTTCGTCTCAACCCCCCTGTAGCCTCACTGTTCCACTCGGGTTCCTCTCATCCACACCAGTTTATTCTATCTTCTTGCGGCTAAACTTCATTCCTCTCCTTTCCAGAGCATACCTCTACCTACTCCCTGCTCTCACTGCACAACACAGTGTCATCTGCAAACTGATTTAACCACCATTCCTTGATAGTGTTGCTAATTTCTTGACAACTTATAGCAAGCATCTGTTTTTTTTTTCTCCTGTTTCCCGTGAATCCGCACCTCGGCAGATTTTATAACACGACAAATAATGCCGAAATTTCACGATACTCATTTTTTTATTCCCGTCCACGCCCCCTGTCGTTTTCAGGAATTTATTCCCCTGCGGTGAAAACGGGACGGACTCTTACGTCCGGCTGTACCTTCTGCCCGATCAGTCCTGGATTCACCGCAAGAGGACGCACGTGAAGAAGAGGACGGTCAATCCCGTCTACAATCACAGGTAGGCGACTCAAGGTTCACGGATCGTCACGTCCGGGCAGATCGCCTCGCGTCTAATCGCTCCCGCGTCTTCCAGGTTCGAGTTCGACGTGTCGCTCCCGAACGCACAGCAACGGGCTCTGGACGTGTCAGTGAAGAACAACAAGATGCTCATCAGTCGTGAGAGGAAGGACATCGGGATGGTCGGCGATTAATAGTTTATTGATCCCCATAGTAGAAATTCTTTTGTCACAGCAGCGCAACAATAACAATATCAATAAATATGAATGTAAATATAAATAAAAGAGACAATTAAAAGGACGAAGACAACAACAAGGACTAAGAAAAAAATTGATAACAGAATGACAAAAAGGAGGATAAAAAATAGACAACAGAATGACAACAAAAAGGATAAAAAAGTAGTTAACAGAATTACATTAAAAAGGATAAAAAATAGATAACAGTGACAAGAAAAAGGATAAAAGAAATAGACAACAGAATGACATTAAAAAGGATAAAAAGTAAATAAAAATGACAAGAAAAAGAATTGAAAAAATGAAAGTGACAACAATAGGAAAAATATAGATAGCAGAATAACATTAAAAAGGATAAAAAAAATAGATAAAAGAATGAGAACGAAATGTGTGCCATTCATTGCGTCATTTGCTACCCCGGTAAAGCGACGTGCGCTGACGTCCTTGGCAGGTGTTCAGCTGTACAGGGAAATGAGTCTGAGACTGAAATGTCAATGCTGCTCCGCTGTATTTCAATAGAACTGTCCAAAAATACGCAGCAGGTTTATTGGCGACCCGACAGAATGAATGTGTGTGAATGAGAGGAACCCGGGTGGAACGGTGAGGCTACAGGGGAGTGGAGATGGAGTTGTTGAGGTTCTCTTTGGGAGTGACCAGGAATGAGTCCATCAGAGGGACGGCGCATGAAGAAGAAGAAGGTTTTTGGCGTCCCTAAAGTGCCAGGAAGTGTGTATGACTGAGTGAATGGTTGTGTGTCTCTATATGGCTATTGACAATGACTGAAAGAATAATATTTCTGCATAAACGTCTTGCTTCTGTCTCCCAGGTGATGATAGATTTGTCCCAGATTGATCTCATCAAAGGCTCCACAGAATGGTATGTAGGATTATTTATATATATACATACATACATACATACATATATACATACATACATACATACATAAATATAATGTATATATGTATATACGTATATATAATATATATGTATGCATAAAACAGCATTATGTATATATGTATATATATGTATGTAAATATACATATATATGTATGTATATATACATACATATATATACATACACGTGTGTGTATATATACATACATATATATACATACACATGTATGTGTGTGTGTGTATATATATATGTATATGTGTATGTATATATGTGTGTATGTATATATGTATGTACGTATGTGTGTATATATGTGTATGTATATATACAGTATGTGTGTATATGTATATATATGTGTATATGTATGTGTATGTATGTATGTGTATATATATGTCTATACTTGTATGTATATATATGTATACATGTATACTTATATATGTATATATATGTGTGTGTATATATATACACGTGTGCGTGTTTATAAATAAATTCAGGTGGAGTTTTCTTTGTAATTCCTTACACATTCTCACACCACGTAGTTTCTTTTTTTTTCTAAATGTGATTTAACTCCACGCAAATTACACTGGTCACTTACCCATATATTCTAGTTTGTGTGTATTATTTATCTATATATGTTTGTGTGTGTGTGTGTATGTGTATGTGTAAATATATATATGTAGGTATGGGTATGTGTATGTATATGTATGTATATGTGTGTATGGGCATGCATGGTGATATATGTGTATATATATATATGTATATTTATGTTTGCACATGTACATATTCTTTCTTTTCTAACTGGCTTTTTGATACTGTTATTGTTGCGCTGCTGCGACACACGAATTTCCCCCATGGGGATCAATAAAGTATTATCTTAAATTCTCACCCATATTCCAAGACGACTCCTCGGTCAGATTGTCAGCCATTTATCCATCCCTTTGAGGCGATAATAAGGAATTAGGAAAATTTAAAAAAATTCAAGCCATATCACATTTTACAACTTCAATTTGCTTTTGTTCCGCTTCTCTGAAAGGTACGAGCTCACACTACCGGGGCTGAAGAAATGCGACTAGGTGGCGCTGTTGCCCAGAATCGCTTTCCCTCACTCACTGACAGGACCGGAGCTATGACGGCGAAGGCCGTGTGCTGGAATTGACAGTTTCGAGTGACCAGCTAACAAATATCACTGATGATTTAGCAAATTATTTAAAAAAAATGCTGTTTTAATTATTTTTAGCTGATGTATTAAATTATGTTTTGTTTTTTTGGTGTTATGGATAGCAACTTCTGATCCGGTTTGTCGTTTGTGTTATTTAGCATAAGCACAAAACAATCTCCTCTCATACGAGATCATCCAGTTTTTATTTAACAAAACCAAAAACTTTATTTCCATTTTTATGTTTGTTTTTATAGTTTTGCTTGTTTTTTGCTACTGTTACTGATTTACAAGCCTGTTTGGGGTGAGTCTCTGAGTACTCTTTGGTATCCTGCAAATATATTTTTTTACTGATACTGTGTAGGTCATTGAATGGGGGAAATAAAGGTCTCAAAAATGATTTAGTTTGACTTTATTTCTTGCTCCCCGAGGCTGGAATGAGTCTTCTAGTCACCAAACTAGAGGAACATGAATCACTCATTCAATTATTAACTGTAGTGCTTGTCATCTAAAGACATAGAACCGCCATTCACACCTCATAGAGAGATGTCATACAACGTCTTGCAATGAGGCAGAAGTACCACATTTTTCATTTTAAAGTTAATTCTCTAAGTGGTCTAAATCTCATTCCTTTCACTGTGTTGCTTGATGTTTAATATATATTAATCCCTCAGCAGTGTTTCTAGTACATATGATGTGCATTCTGCCCGGCGTTCGTGTTCATTTTTAAATCTAACTTGAATTTCGCGTTCACGCTGAGCTCTTCTAGATTTTTCCGGTAATCATCGCTTGTTATTTCAAGATGTTTCGGCTGTTTTTTTTAAGCTAATGTCTTTTTCTTTGCCGATGTGGTTTTTATTCGGCTTATGTTTGCGATAAACGGCGGGAAAAAAAGAGGTTGTCGCTCTTGTTTGACGTCAAGATAGACAAGAATTGAATAATAAAAATAAAAGCATAAAAATGCCTTTTAGCATAAAAAGTATTGGAGAGTATAAAATACTGTAAAAATACTTGTGAAATTAAAAGTATCTTCCAAATAATTTCACTCGATTGTTCCAGAAATAATAATAATGCATTTTATTGAAGGCGCTTTACTCGACTCTCAAAGACACCGTGCAGATGTATACACAAAACACAGATACAGAAAAGAAACAATAATAATAAAAACAATAAGTGGTTAAAAAAAATTATGAAGTGGCTTTTGAAAATAATTATAATAATAATTCAAGTAATTTTTTAAATGTCATTTTAAATTTGAAGATTATGGTGATCTCGTAACATCTAAATAGAGTGTGTTAAAAATATTTTTGTCGCATTCACTTTTAAATTAAATTAAAAGTAAACATGGCGCACGTGTCACCGATGAAAGCTTACAGAAATCACATCAGAAATCTTATCAACAAAGAATGCTAAATATTTTAACTGCCTGTTATTTTGCATATATTGCAAATAATATTTTTTCATTGTTCAGTGCAGTAGACCTTTTATTATTCAGCTTGACAGTTTTCCTAAACACAAGAAATGACTCAAATAGACATTGAGTATTTTGCTTAAAGGTAACCTTCAATCCAACGCCTTTTCTTTTTGGAGTTCAAAATGTTTGGTTGCATGCAGAATTTTTTGTTTTTTTCCTCTGCAGTTGTTCATTGATTTAAAAAAAAAAATGCAACACATATTTTGTTCATACATAGCATAAAACTTCTGTCTCAATTTTGACAACACCACCCTCACTCCATCTCCATTCATCCACAACCTCGGTATTCTGACTCCACGAAACTACAATACTCTCTCAACTGCAATACATCCAAAGCTCAGCTGCCGGTCTTCTGACCTACACCCGCTCTCGCAAACACATCACCCAGTTCCTTCAGGACCTCCACTGGCTCCCTGTTCCCCTCAGCGCTTACAGCTCAAGATCAACCTCATCACATTTAAAGCGCTCCATCATCTGGCCCCTCCATACCTCACGCCCCCTCCGCTGGTCCGACTCCAACGTCCCGTCCGTCCCCTGTAGGACCAAGCTCCGAACCTGGGGAGATAGAGCCTTCTCCATTCCCTAACACTCTGGAACTCGCTCCCCAAAACCTCTCCGTGCCCGCTCTGATTTCCTCGCTTTCAAAAAAGAACCTCAAAACCCACCTGTTTAAGATAGCTTAACATCTAATGTATGTTTTCTTTGTCTTTTAAGATGCTGTTGTTGATTTTAATTGCGCATACATTGTGGCATACGAGCATATGTGTATTGTGGTCGAGTGGAAATGTGTGTATGTGTGTGTGTATGTATGTATATATATGTATGCATATATATATGTATGTATGTAAATGTGTGTATGGGCATGTATAGTGATATATGTGCATGTATATATGTCTATATGTTTGTGTATTAACATATTCTCTCTTTTCTAACTGTGTTGTGATTATTCATATGTTATCTTTTGGGTATTGTTATCGTTGCGCTGCTGCGACAAACGAATTTCCCCTGTAAGATAAGATAAGATGATTCTTTATTGATCCCCGTGGGGGAAATTTGTGTGTTGCAGTAGCGCAACAATTACAATATCAAAAAACAGAAAAGAAAGAATATGTACATGTGCATACATATACATCAACACATATATATATATCTATACACATATATCACCATACATACACACATTTACATAAATATATACATACACATGCCCATACCTACATATATATACACACACATATATACATACACATATATGACCATACATGCCCAGATACATATATATACACACATACCCATACCACATATATATATATATATGTGTGTGTGTGTGTATACACATACACATACATACATACATATATACATATACTGTATATATACATACATACATACATACATACATACATACATACATACGCATATATATACATATATATATTGTACACATACATATTTCTAGATAAATAACACACAAACCAGAATTATCTTATCTTAATAAATGGGAATTTAAGTATTATCAATTGCACGATAACAACAACAGCGTTGACCGGAAGTCTCCAAAATAAAAGCACGGCTCTTATTTTTGAGAGGAAAAAGCGGAAACGCGCGCTGCCTAAATCAGTTGGTATCGATGAGGATTTCCCGTAAACTGAGCCGCAGTTTCTGAAAAGACGTCGAACGGTGAGCAGACGCTTCGGGCGACACTCCCAGGGACTTGAAGCTCTGCGATGCGACACGGTGAGTCTCCGTCTCCCTACGACCGGGGAAATAAGAAGAAATGTTCTCGGATTTATTTGATTTCTACGTTTTTTGTTTGTTCTTTTTTTTTTTCCCGTCCGTGTTTTGCGAGCATGACCCGAAATGCCGTCGGTAAAGAAAAAAAAAAAAGATGCTAATTAGCGCGTGAAGTGTCAACGATCGATTGACATTTAGCGACGTAATATCGTCCCAAAAGTCACGTTTTAAATCGAAAAACCTAGGCCGATTTAAAGAACAAAAATGAACAGAATTCACGACTTTCTATTCACGCTCGGTTTATTTTGTTTTTTTTTGGTGTTGGGTACGTAAATAAACATTTTGGACGTGTCTGGAGTTGTCCTAGCAATAGACGGTTTCCGGTCATTCGTCCTCATATCAAATTGTACTCTTAAGTGTATTAAAAAGCGTTGAGTGAATTAAAACATAAACATAAAAAGTGAAAATACGAATATAAATGTCGCTTTTTGTCCACCCAGCTTATCTCCCACATAGTGTCTACATTTATTCAGTTATTACAACTTAGATTTGCTCACGTTTTTTTCATTTTTCTTCCCATTTCCGTGTATTTTCTTTGTCATTTTTGAGTTAAAGCTCTGACTTTGAGATCACTAATTCTGTTTATTAATGACATTTCAGTCATAGTATTAATTGTTTATTTTTATTCACTTCTATCTATGTATCTGTGTTGTTTTGTGATTCTGAGGGACTCAGCAGAAAGGCTTCTCGGTGTTCTGTTTTGTGATTTATTGTCTGGTAACGATTTCAGGTTTGTTTTTTTTTTGTATTGATTTTTTTGTAAATCTGATTTAGATAAATGGTTCAGATAAGACCGACTTTATGATCCCGCGGTGGGGAAATTAATTGTCCAAACAGCATCTATTGATCCAAAATGAACAAAGACTAGGTGCAATGTATAACACAAAATAAAAAGACGGTAAATTAAAGATATCAAAGAAGAAATAAAAGAAAATGTCTTGTGCACGGTTCTAGAATTTTATAGAAAAGCAGGGGAAAAGTGAACATGATGTGGGTTGTAAAAAAGTTTAAAAAATAAATAAAAATTAAGGAGTAAAGTCGCTGGAGAGCAGTTATGCTTTTTATATAATTTTCCCCGTTTCTTTTTTTTTTTTGTTGTTGCTTATATAGGTTGTTTCATTCCAGGTGACCTCTTGTCAAAATTTTCCAGATTATCACTTACTAATTTCCGTGGAATTTCTTTTTGATTTGTAGACTTTACTTTGCTGTGATTGAACAGGTATCCCTTAATCTATCTCAGTTGGCCAGATGGATCTGCAAAAAGAAAGGAAACTGGATGCTGGCACAGAGTTGTGTTAGTTGCCGCATCTATAAATAGATTGTGGAGCGTCAGAATCATCGACACCTCATTGGGGCCCTGAATGTCCATAGCTGGTGTCCGCGCCCGCCGCTTCACCCACTCACTCGCGGGTTGGTTCTTCCAGATGTCTCAGTGGCAGAAGCTTCAGAGCCTGGACCTTCAGCTCCAGAAAGAAGTGTGCCAGATATACATGGGGACTTTCCCGCGAGAGTACCGCGGCATTCTGAGCGACTGGATCGAGAACCAGGACTGGTATGTTGAAGAGTCCGCACGCGATGCATTCGTTTAACAATCAGAGTCTTATTATATGCTTGGTAAAATTCGGGGATACCAGTTTTTATTTCTAATTTATTTTTGTTTTTTTTTTCATTTGACATAATACTGAGTCCTCTCTAGTTGATTTGTATTTTTCAAAATTGCGGACTTCCTCGCCGCTCATTTACTGGCTGCATATTAATGTCTGATATGAAACAGATTTGGGAAATAATCTCAAATTGCTCAAAACTGATGGTGACCTTTTCTGTTGTGTTGTTGCCCTGTTAGAATCCTGCTTCCGGGGAGTTTTCTCCTCTGTTCTGCCTACAGTGCCCCCGGGTGGCAGGCTTTGGACACGCTATGCAAATCGCCGGTCGTATTATTCAAACAATATTGGCATTGTTTTTCCAGGAACTCTGTGGCTGGGAACGAATCCGCAGCCAGAAACTGCTTCAATGAGCTCATAGTGTACTTGGAAGAGATGCACCACACTTCCCTCAACCAGAAGAACGTCCTGCAGAGTCCAGATTATCACAGTGTCAAAGCCTACATGCAGGTACACCTGTCTGAGCTTCCTTTATCCTTATTCCTACTTTGCACTTCAACACAGTGCTTGTGTGTCAGCGCACCGCCAACTGAAACTCTGCCGCCGTCTGAATGATCCCCTCTGAGCGAACCAGGGAGGGACTGGTTGTATGCCTCTGTGTTTGTGGTCCTGCGATTGATCCAGGGATAGTGCACGAATGCACGATGAATGCCCCCGTAAGTTGGCGAAGAGAAGACACATTCCCGCCTCGGGGAGCTGGAAATAGAAAAAAATAAAATAATAATGAATAGATAAAAAATGAAACCTTTATTTCTCTCACTCAATGATCTATGCAGGTACAGTAAAAAATATAATTTTACAGCGTAGTCGCATGGGGCCATATAAAGAGTGTGTGTGCGTGGGCGAGTGCAAGTGCAGTTAAAAATATATGTATTCAGTCAGAGACTCCTGATGTGACCTCCTAAACAAGCATGTGCAGCATGTTTCTTTTGGAGGTCAGCTTACAGTCCGCTTGATAACCAGATGGGGCGCTTTATGCTGCAGAGCCTCTTTCCCAGGTTGCCAAACAAGGAGAACAGGCCACGAGTCGCTGCTCTCTCCACACTCTTCCACTGAGAGGCGCTGCGGCCTCCACACCGCACGGAGATGCGGTCCGAACGCCCTCTGTCGTCACGTCGCCGATTTGAAACCTTTCAGCTCCACGCGCCGCTCTCCCCTTTTTGTACGCAGCAATTCTACGGCAGCAACCCCCTGGGCCTGGCTGTGACCCTCTCCTGGTGTCTGGCCGAGGAGAGGAGAATCCTGGCTTCTACCTCTGAGAAGCAGGTACCGTGGAAACGCCGCCCCCTCACCTATTCTGTCGCCATTTTCCATGGAGTTCACTCTCCGTCACCTCTGTATCTGAAGTCCAGCAGCAGAAGCAAGGGTGAGAGAAATGGCTTTTTTTTAAAAAAAAATTTTTTTAAATTTTTGTCAGAGCTACAATCATGAAGCCGGGGACGAGAACTCCCGCGAGTTGGACAATCAAATCCAAAATCTGAGGACGCTGACCTCGGTACGGCCACGCTCTCTTCCACTTTTTCTTTTCGTTTACTGCGGTTATTTTTGTGTGTCTTTGCGTCACCTCAGTATGTGTTTGTGTTATCCGCTCATTTTGTTTCAGAGCGTGGTGGGTGGCATCCAGTCTCTAGAGAATATGAACAAGAACCTGGAACTCAGGGAGAACATGTACAAGGTCCAAGGTTTGTCAGGACACGTTCTGGGGAGAGCGTCCGGCTCAAAGTCCGCGCTTGGTCCTCCTCCTCTACGCATGTAGTGATTATCACATTTCTCCCCGTTTATGTCCACACACGCAAACAAACACACACACACATACACATACACACACACAAAACCTCCTGCTCTGGCATGTTCAGTGTTCGCATCAGGCAGACGGTAAAGTACGAACTGTCGGTGAGAAGATGCTCGATCAGGTGATTGTCGTCGTTCGCAGGGGAGCTGGAGGTCGGGTGGGCGCCACCTCAGTTCGCCATGGATGAGGAGGGTGGACAACTGCTCAGAGAAATCAGCCAGAAGAAGCAGGTGAGACACTTGTTCTGATGAAGGCCGAACCTCGAATTACACGTTCAAGTCTCGATTTGAAACCCTATAATTCCATTCCAGCACCCATTTTCACTTTGCGTTTTAAGCAAGAAAAATGTTATTTATAAATATCAAGTATTGTATAAGAAATATTAATACATAATAAAAGTGAATGTAAAGAAATAAACTGTTTTTTAAGTGGATTTACCTTGAGTATTGGGCGGCAGGAGAGGAGATGAGAGAAGGAAGTAAGATAAGATAAAACTTTATTGATCCCTCTGGGGAATTCTTTTGTCACAGCAGTGCAACAATAGCAGTGTCGATAAATATGATTGTAAATATAAACTAAAGAGACAGTTAAAAGAAAGCAAAATATATCTATTAAAAAAAAGGTAGAAAAACCAAAATGAACAACAGCAAGGATAGAAATAGATAACAGAATGGGGGGAAAAAAAAACAACAACAACAAGGGAAAGAATAGAAACAGAATGACTGAGCCGTCCCTGACTGGCTTGGAACGACCGCCCCTTCATCCCCGTAATTGTGTCGTGGAATCTCACAGATGATGCTGTCCACCACGGTATCCCACCGACGACGACTTCTCCTTGTCTTCACCGAGTGGCCGATTGTTTTGTTTTGTTTTTTTAAAACAGCGGCCACGTTAGCGTCAAAAGCGAAGCAAAAAAATCCAACTGAGCGGCGGCTCGTATCTTGGAAAACACGGAAGCCGATGCGCTTGTAAGCGGAGGGTCCGCTGGATACCGGGAATTTTTAAAGCCACGGTGAAATGTTTTTACCGCTTTCGTGAACTTCCCGTCACAAACGTCACCGCGCTGAAAATATTCCACGAGAAGCTAATTGAGCATTTGCCAGGAAGTAAAAGTTTGAAAGCGCGCCGATGCTTTGATGGAATTTCCTTTCTTTCCCGACAGCTGGTTCTGGAGCAGATAGATTTGGTGGTCAAGCTTGCCGAGCAGATCGCCGAGGCTCTCGTTTGTGTGAATCTTCCGGCGTGGAAGAGGAGGCAGCAGCTGGCCTGCATCGGATGTCCCGTCGATGTCCGCCTGGACCGGCTCCAGACGTGGTAAGAGCCTCGCGCCGCTTCACGGGTCCGAGCCCGAACCCCAA
This sequence comes from Fistularia tabacaria, assembly GCA_901007705.1. Classification (NCBI taxonomy): domain Eukaryota; kingdom Metazoa; phylum Chordata; class Actinopteri; order Syngnathiformes; family Fistulariidae; genus Fistularia; species Fistularia tabacaria. Next base: position 21,263 of record CAAKHD010004420.1, read on the forward strand.
AAGTTGCCGGCGAATGGAAACCAAGACCTCTTTCCAGCGGGTTCACCCAACACTGGGAAGGAAGTTTCTCAAAAATAAGTCGCAGTAGCAAGGAAGTAGTGGTCAAATTAACCGAATGACCCTCTGAAGTTGCTTAAAATAACAGAAAATTAATGACGGTGAGCGCTCTCTCCTCAGGGCAAGGGCGTCCCTGCTTGGATTCCGACAGGGCGCTTTTCCGTGTGGAATCTCCCAGGTTTCCTACGGGTTCTCCTGTTTCCTCCCACAGTCCACAAACATGCATGAGGTTCACTGGAGACCAGAAAATCCCCTGGCATGTGAATGGTTTTATACTTCTATGGGATGTATCATAGTTTCCTGGGTGAAACCTCGCCTCCTGCCCAATGACAATGCAGATAGGCTCCGGGAAACTGACTGCTGAACAAAACAATCTAAATCATTAAAAATAGATAACAAGCAAAAACTGGTAAAAGTGTGAAAGGCATTGTTGGATTCCTGAAAAACCGTGTGAATTATCTGACCTTGGCTTTTGTCTAAATCATGAAGCCTCCTGTGCTTTCCGCAGTTTTTTGACCTCGCAACGATTGTGCTTCACAATGATTTGGTGTGCGTTATCTTGCAGGTTCACAGCCGTGGTAGAAGTTCTCTATCACGTCTCCGGACACCTGCAGCGGCTGAAAGATCAGCGGGTGAGCAGCGCCGATGTCGCCAACCTCTGCATCGTGAACATCGAGGCTCTCAACAGGCAGTTGTTGGAGCGGATCCTTTGCAGGTGAGCACGACCCGGCTTTGAAACTGACCTAAAACGTATCGCCCTGGAAAATCGACGTAAATCAACTTGAATATTGGTCTTAAATGTTCAGCCAATCCCCTTTTAAACGTTAGATTTGGCTCGTCCAGCTCTGTGTAAAATTATCCGAACTTCACCTTGACGGTCCACTGAACAAAAAGAAAAAGTGATGTTTAAAATGTCTTTAAAAATGACCTGAGTGCGAGGGGGGGGGGCGATGTTACTTGTTCCTCTATTACAACATAAATCCTTTTCTATTGTCAGGTTAAGAAACACACATTATTCTATCAATCAATGATCAAACTATCCAAGTGAATGAAGACAAATATCATCCAACTACAGTCATAACATTAACTTTGTTCCAAACCTTTTTGTCACAATTGAGTGGGCCAGAAGAACAGAATACGTACAACCAACAATTACAAGCTGCGAAGAACATGTGTGACGGATGGAGAATTTTTCACGTGGCCACATAAAATGATGTGGCGGGCCACATTTGGCCCGCGGGCCTTGAGTTTGACACAGTGTCCAGAGAGAGTCAATAGTTGTATGTCTCTGTATGACCAGAGAATGGCAGCGTCACTGTCAGTGGTCCTGCGATGGATCCCGGTCAAACCTTTCGCCCAATGACAGCACCTGCTACCCTGAGTGCAGCACAAGCGGTAATAGACAGTGAATGAATGGACCGGAACCGGGTCTAAGGATGACATAGATAGGAATTCACTCGCAGAGAAGGTGAGCCTTGCTGGAATGTGGCTGCGGAGGGGAATAAACCTGCCCTTCTGGAATGGCAACGGCTCCAACCACACGACGCCTGTCGCGTCAACCGCCGAATCTCCCGCTCACATCGTGTCATTGCAGTGCCCTGGTGGTTGAGAAGCAGCCGGTCTCCTCCAAGAACCCCCATCGGCCCCTGATACTGAAGACCGAAGTTGCCTTCTCTACCAAAGTCAGGTATGTTTACCTTTGACATGTGTGTGTGTGTGGGGGGGGAATTCTTGTGGGAATTAAAGAATCGAATCTCTTTCTCAATAAAAAGCAAACGCACCCTCAGCTTTTCCTTCTAATGAAGGAGTGTCGCTGTGAAAAGTCTGTTCTGGTTTAAACTTTCCCTTTGATCACATCCAGCCAAATCACCCGACGAGTCCAAACCGAAACAAAAACGTTTTTAAACTGACTCATTCAACGCGCAGTTTCAATGCTGGTTTCCTCCAACAGTCCAAAAAACATTCAGCAGGAGTGAGTGAGAGAATGGTTGTATGACTCTATATAACGCAGAGACATGACTGTAGAGGTTCTCAGTCATCCACGTCACCGTGAATTCTTGTCAGAATCTTCTCGTCGTGGCAACCAGACTTGAAATTTCTTCACTCGAAGACATTTCACCCCTCATCCGAGAGGCTTCCTCGGTTGTGAAACGTCCTCAAACGCAAAAATTCAAGTCCGGTTGCCACGACGAGAAGATTCTGACAAGGACTCTGTGTAACGTGCCACATCCCTAAGAGTGTTAAAGATAATGAAGGAGTATCTGAAAACGAACCCGTTACAAATGTTACAATTCATTCAAAATAGTGAATGAATGTGAAAAGCAACTTTTGTTGTTTTTTTTACTCCAAATACATGGGGGAACGTGTCTGTGTGTGTGTTTGGGGGGGGGTTCCTCCAGGTTCTCCGGGTTCCTCCCAACAGTTCCAACAGCATGCCGGAGGTTCATTAGGGACCCTAAATTATGTGAGAATGAGAGGGTGAATCCCATATGTCTCCATATGGCGAGTGAATGAGAGAGTGAACGGTTGTATAGCCGCATGACGTGAATGAAAGGGTGAACGGATGATCATTTTCCTCACTCATCATGTCGGCTCCCATCAGGTTCCTGGTGAACTCTCAGGAGTTAAACTTGAAGCTGAACGTTAAACCTGTGTTTGACAGGTGAGTCAAAGAAAACACCGACCGGATCGGATACGCGATCATTCATCCACTTGTTCTACGTCAATGAAAATGATCTCTCCTTTTTTGTTTTTCTCCGCCCTCTCTCTGGCCAACCATGGACATTGACTAAAGCGAGAGGATTGAAGGGTAGGTGGGGAGGGCGCATCGACCTTTTGAGTCTGTAATTGTCTCATCAGTGCCAAACGCCCGAGTTAACCCCCGCCCATGCGACTCTGCAGGTTCCGTTACTTTAGCTTGGCCAGCGGCTGCCAGAAGACCCTGCGCAACGACCAGCAGGATGACGGCCCGGTGGCCGAGTTCACAAACATGGTACGGAACCCCAGAGACGTCCACATACCGAGGCTTCGAGTTGCTCTGAAAGTTCGTACGCCGCGATGCACAGTCGTCCCTCGCTATAACGCCGATCAGCTTTCGCGGCATCGCGCGGATTTTTCTCGTGCAATTTTGCGTGTTTTTTTTTTTTTTTTTTTTCCCCGCAGCCCTTTTTTTCTTTTTCCTGATTGACTAAGGCACTGTAGACCA
>CAAKHD010004423.1:30246-41223 GCA_901007705.1 Fistularia tabacaria
CTTTTTTCTTTTTTTTTTCATTTTTTCCCGTTAAAAACCCCCCAAAAACAAGGGGGCTTATTTAGGGGTAAAAACACGGCAATCAAAATCTTTTTTTTGGGGGGGGGGGGGTTGAACTAATTTCTCATAAGAGTCCGCACATATTTACATTTAAAGGCAAAAAAAAGAAAAAAAAAAATCAGTCAAAAGAGGCTCTTTTTAAAATTTGATCGGGTAAAACGTTTGACTGACGGTAAACCTGGAAGAAACGCAAAAGGAAAAAAAAAAAAAAACGTTCCTTGCGGCGCCTGTTCTCTACCAGCCTGCAATGACACACTGCATGCGGCATGCAGGGAACCTGCTCACGTACGTGCCCGAGAGACCGTGCACGTTACTATTCCAAAACAGGGCGGTCTGCAAAACAGCAAGGAAAGTCCCAGGTTTGATTGCGGGAAGTTTTTCTCCGCGGAGATCGCTTGCTCTCCCGCTGTCGGCACAGATCTCCCCGGGTTCCACGGGGTCCTCCCACAGAATTTGGGGGAGCCCCTAAATTGTCGGGAGAAGTGAATGAGGGAGTGAATGGTTTTGTGCCTCTATTATCATTTGAATGAAAGAGTGAATGGTTATATGTCTCTACGTGACCAGTGAGTGAGAGAGTGAAAAACACCGAAAAACATTCTGCACCCTTTTGAAACTTTAGTTTTTGTTTTTTGGGGGGTAAAAATACAGAAAGGAATTAAAGATAACCTTAATTATTGCTGTTTCTGCTGTTTCTTTCTCCTCTTGCTAATCCTTGTACTCGGTGTCTCCTTCACTAAATCAGCAAAAGTAAAACCCTTCTCACATATGAGACCTTTGCTAATGCTAACACTATCTCCAGCAGACCGTCTTTCATTAATCCGCACTAACAATCACTTTTCTGCTTCTTCTAAGACTTGAGATCTTAGCTTCGTTAACGTAGCCACCCCTTTAGCCACATCAGCCGTCTTGGGCGCATCTTTGGTCTTCCGGATTGTGCAGTTGACTTTGCCGTGTCGTTGTGATGGCGGGATCTGTAGCACGAACCCCGTTGTCACGTTTAGCTATTTTTTTACTTCTTCGGATCGACTGAAATTCTTCACTTCTTCTTAACGCCACTATCACTCGCACTTTTGACCTATTCGCGAGCCTTATTCGGGGACAATTTACTGGAAAAAGCACAAAAAAAAAAAACGAGATAACTTGAGAGCACGCAGATGACCGACGTAAACGACGCGGCGAGGCACACACGGCTGCTGCAAGACGACAACACGGCGCAGCAAAGCCTGTGATTTGTTGGTTTGTGTGTTCGTGCACCAACACTTGTTAGCAGCTCGATTGAAAATGTAATCAAAAACTCTGTTCGTTGGCTGATTTCTGCGAAATTAAGTGCGTTCGAGAGCCGAGGTTCGACTGCACATGTGCACCCTGAGCGCAGGATGAGCGGTGTAGATAATGAATGAACAAATGCATGAATGCTACTCAAAAACAAGTCTAGAAGTAAGGAGGGCAGACAGTCATGACGGGCAAGTCATGTGACAGCCAATAGAAATGCTGCTTTAAAGAATTTATACTCATTCTAGCTCTTTGTGGAAAGTAAACAGTGAGGCGGTGATTCTATCTTGCGGCTCTTCTCCTTGGTCTTTTGAATGTTACTAATCAATACAAAACCGATGAGGACGGTGAAAACACTCACACACACACACACACACACACACACTCACACACACACACACACACACACACACACACACACATACACACACGCACGCACACACACAAGATTCCATGTTTTATTATTCTTCCTCAGTGTGAGTCAATGGGGAAAAGGCCATGGGCTCTTTAAAATGTTTATGTTTCTTCAGTGGTCCACAGTGGCCCCTGCATACCCCCTTTATGAGCATCTGGGATATGCATTTGAGCTAATTTCTAAGGATGCGATCGACAAAGGCTCAGATGCACAGAAACACAAAGACTAAAGCGGATGTGCGATCAAAATAGGAGAGCCTGTAAGTGAAAGTAAAGAAAACAAAAACACATCACAGAAGCAAGCAAACTCCATCTCTCTCATTGATGGATTTCCATTAATCAATCAGCTAAATGAACCGCGCGCAGCAGAACGTTACACATCCAGCACCAGCTCCGGCAACATGGGAGGGGAACCTCTGACGAAGACGATGATGAAGATGCCGTGACTCTGAGTCAAGTGGATTAGCCAGATCTTTATTCGTCCCGCAGCTGGGACACCTGCGGTGCAGCAACAACTAGCAGCTAGCAAATAGCAACTAGCAACGGGATGCATGGTGAAGATGGAAATATAAAGGAAAATAATAACAAAACATCTGAATAGGAAAAAGACATTAGAATAAACATTGAAGGAATGACATAGACTAGAATAGATGAGACAAGAGTTATTCATTCATTATCTACTCTGCTTATCCTGCACTCAGGATCACAGGGGGGTGAGGGCGAACCCTCTTTTACACATCATATCGAGACAAAACAACCATTCACTCATCATATAGAGACGTCTGAGCAGTCACTCCCTCAGTCACGTCAAATAGAGACAAGCATTAGCTCCCTGGGTTTTTTCACAATTTGCACGGCAAGTGTATTGTACAGGCACTTTGGAAGCAACGGCATGAAACACGTATTTGCCTCTCAAACGCCGCACCCGCCGCAAAGTCTGGCCTCCTTCTGCTCTGTAATTATTCAAATTTGCTCCTCGGACTCAGCGCACATGTCCCAGCCGTTTGTGACATTTGGCTGAAGTGAAGGCCAGCCTTACTTTTGCTGTCTTGCACCATAAAACAAGTGAAAATTGAGTGTTAAGTTTCGACGTGGACTGTGAAAGGATGACAAGGCAGTTGTCAGCAATACCTGGTTTACACACACACACACACACACACACACACACACACACACACACACACACACACACACACGCACACACAGATGCTAAAAACAGCTCCTGTGCAGACAGCTGGTGCGGCGGAGGGGGAAAAGTGTCCGGCGTGTCAATGGTTTCCCGAACACTAAGTAGGAAAATGTGAGGTCACGAGCGACCAGTCCGCTATGTACGGAGGCAATTACAAAAAGCTTTAGCATTCAACGCATGGGACCGATTCCTCACAACGGGGGTCACCTTTTGCATCGCGCCGCACCTGTTCCAGCATTTCCTCCTGATTAAGGATCGCTGGCATCGCGGAAATCCTGTCTTGCTGCCCTCTAATGGCTGTAAGGGTTTAATGAGCTGATGGCCAAGGACTTCATTTGCAGAGACAATAATGTAGCTTACCTCCTCGCGGCCTTCGGCGGTGCAACTGCACTGAAGTTTATCCAGCTTATCACCGCTATCTTTATCTTTGGTGGTGGAGCGACTGCATTCCCGACATCAGTCCGCAAATTAAACCTTTCTTGGTACGAATTATAGTTTTTTTCATGATTATTTTGAAAGACGACTGTTTCCGCCTTCGCCTTACTGCCGCACTCAACTCTGCTGCGCCATTTCACACATCGCCCACCGCAAGCTAGCCCTTTGTTGCGGGAGAAAACGAGCAAAGGAAGCGTCGCAGACTGCCGGCAAAAAGGAAGCTGCACTGAAAAGAAAATATCAAGATTCCCTACCTAAGTTACGCAAGCTCCGTGCCCAGCAACGGCTCCCACGGAAATTGATTTTATGGTACGAAGCTATCGTAGTTGCCTTATGTAAAGTGTGATCGTTGTGTTCAGATTGAATATGAACTGTCAAAACGTTTTATTATATTTTAAATATGAATTTATTATATGAACCTTTGTGCCGGAAACAATCCCTTCCCCGGAAACATTTTCATGGATAAAACCGGTCCCTGGTACGAAAAAGGTCGCGGGCCGCTGCTCTATGCGAGGGGTAGATGAAACGGTGAGTGCTTGTGTTTCTGTTTCTTCTTCTTCACGTGCACGATGAAGCTGCTGGGTCTGAAACCTGAAGGTGACGCAGACGTGCCTGACAACCGGCATCTCGCTTTGCAGGGGTTGGTTGAAGATGAATGAAAAAATTCAAATCAAATTAAATGCACTTAAATGCAAATAAAGGGCGACGACAGACCGAGTTTGGATTGAGATCCACCGTCTCGATGAGCAAAACGAGGAGCTGCTGAAAAACCAGATGCTCCCAGTTGAATGTTTTGCACTGAGGAAGAGGCAGCTGGACTGCGAGTGCGGCAAATTTGTGCACCGGTGGATCACTTTACTGGATAAACGCCGACCGACCGGGACGTGGGTGAGCACGGACCGCGAAGGCCTGCGACAGCAGCCGGCCGAGGTGGCCGGAACCCAATCCAGCACAGTGCTTTTGTTTCAGCTGATGCCGCTGTATTTTAGCTGATGCAAACACACGACGGCCCGGTCGCGCGCACTCGGCCGGAGCATTTGTCAGCGATCGCCGTCCCTCTTATTCCACGCTCCCTCTTCAAACTCCATTAACGCCGACAGCGCCCCTCGGCCCAGCAATCCGCTAAACGGCGCTGGATTCAAACGTATGGGAGAGATGATATTTCTTTTGTCTGGTCCAAGAATAGAGGCCCGTGGGCTCCGCCGCGCATCATTTAGCCCCGGCTAAATTACCATGACAAGAAGATGAGCAAACGGGCAAAGAGCGGGCTTATCTGAAAGAGTTGCACTTTAAAAAGGGCTTTAATGGAACCAATTATTAGAAGGATCTCCTCGCCGCCTGCTCCCAGAGACACTCGATTGTTCTCGTTAAAAAAAAGAAAGAAAAAAAAAAAAGCCCCTCCTTCCCCCGACGGCGCCGGCCACCGTCCCCGCTCCCGTGGTCTTCATCTCGATCCTCCTTGTACGGCGATGAGAAGGTCAATAGGCGACTCTTCACAGCTCCAGAACCTTTTCCATAGTTCTTAATTAGGCCGGGTTGCATGTAAATATGAAGCTGATGGGGTGATTCGCGCTCTCGCACACACACACACACGTACACGCACACACACTCGCACACACAGGAACGTACTAAGCTGACTGACATTTGAGCTGTGTTAACTAGCAACAGTCTCACTGGAAACATGACATTTCTCACGGCTAAAAAAAGAAAGACGGAGACGCCTCGCTCTTCATCTCTTACGCCGAAACGTCTGACCGAAAGCCGGTTCGGCGCACACACAAAAAAAAAAAAACAAAAAAAAAAAACCTCAATACCTGATTCGCTCAGGGGATTATTTTCCTTTCGGAGGGGCGAGGGAGGGGAGGTTTGCCACCCTGACCATCTCTGTCAGCGATGCAGGGGAAAAACTGACACAAAACAAGCATCGGTGAAGAACGGAGGGGGGAAAGGGGCCATTAACATTGACATTTTGTTCATGCTCGAAAACCTGAAGTTGTTCTGCAGAGAACCAGTCGATTCAAGTACTAATTAGCAATCAGAGACGTGTCACGGCTCCGCCGCACGCACGCACGCGTACGTGTGTGTGTGTGAGTGTGTGTGTGTGTGTGTGTGTGTGTGTGTGTGTGTGTGTGTGTGTGTGCGTGTGTGTGTGCAAAGTTATCGCTGCTCCTCCCTTCGCACGTCTGTTATTCAATCAGGGAAAAAGAAATAAAAAAAAATAAACATATGAGCCTTAAACTCCTGACAGCTGGAAAGTCTTAGCTTAAAAACAAAGTTTGGGGAGAAAAGTGTCACCGCCGAGAGGGGGCTTATAAACAACGCCGTTCCGGATGTCAAACACCAAAACCGCAGTTCCCCCCGGCGTCATCCCGCGTTCACGCTCCGCTTTCCAAGATATTGTGTTTAAACGGAGCAATTTGAAGAGGCAATTGTTTTCCTTGGGTCGCAATTTCAAGTCCGAGATCCATTAAGTGTTTAGCGCCAGACAATGGGCTGGATTTTTAAAGGGTAAACTATAATTGAAAGTGTCTGCCGGAGAGCTCGAGACGGCGGGTAACGGCGACAAGGGCGAGCACGGAAACCACGACGTGTCAGTCACCCCTCCGACCTCGGGCTGACATGACGTCAACCCGCACAGGTGGAAAACTGTTTAATGGGAACATCTTGTCATCTGTTACCGAGAATCCAACCGCTAAGTGGCAACAACGGGATGATTTGTTCTTTTGTTTACATACGCGGGCGTGGACTCGTCCTTGGAAACTACAAGTGTGAATTAACGGATCAACAACACATAACATGATCACTGAAGGGGCCTAATTTCTCATCAGGGAGCGACGGTCGTGTCTAATACCTGGATACGGATGTTGCGGCGCGGTTTATGGCTAACCGGCTTTTGCAAACTACAGCGTGATTTCGGGTAATCCTCGTCGAAATCTTCTCGTCTCGGCGACCGGACTTGAATTTCTGTGACTCTGGACGTCTCTAATTCTAGGTGTTTGTCATTTTGCCATGTCACTATCATGAGCAAAATACATTTCCAAACACTCCCAAAAGGCTGCACAAATGCTTTCTAAAGGGAATTCAATAGAGGCACGGTTGGAGAGAGGGGCGGGTATCCATCGGAGGCACATGGCAGGGAATTCCGAGAGACCCCCCCCTTCGTGTTATCAACTTTCTTTCGCTTTGTAACTGGAGATGAATAGGGCAAAATATTTATTCTGCTTGGTATCTCGGGGTCAAAACACAGCGAAAAAGGACTCAGTGGCTTACAAGACGGCCTGTCAGGAAGGCAGCCAGACACACTGCGAGCGCAGGGGAAGTCAAAGTGACAGCACAAAAGGTTGCCTTACAAAGCATTCGCTGTTTCAGACATGTGTGTCTTTTGCCTAATTTATGGACCTGCTGTTTTAGGGCATTTTAGATTAGCCCGTGCCGGGGATATCTCATTCGGCGTTTTGCTACGCGGGGCTCATTAAAGCGCCGAACCAGCCTCCTCTGTTCCCCTCTCGCTGGCCCGAGTTGCCATAACTGCCAATCAGGCGGGTTTGGAGCCATTTCAGGATGTAGGTGCTTGAAACTGGCGTGGCCAAAAGGGTCTGTCTGGCAATGGTTTAATTCACCCAGGGTGTGAATTTATTCATTTATCTGTTGATTCTTTAGAGACAAACACCGTTGAAATATCTTTTGGTAATGACTCCGATGACATCGTGGAAGCGGGGTTTGATGGCGCGGTTAAACGCCTGAGCGCTTGCTTGTATTATTTTCGGCACGTGTCGGATCCATGGCTGCAATTATGCTCTCGTTTCCGCTCAACTGCGCGGCGCGGCGGCTTCGGCATGAACCAAGTCATTAAGCCGGAATTCGGAGAGAGGAGCGGCCGGGACGCGCGGGTTATAGATAGATCCTGGGAGCTTTTCTTGAGTTTCATTGTCTTCGCATCTGAATAGGCCGGTTGGGCAAGAGCACGCCGGGGAATGGCCTCTGTGCGCAATGATGTTTGTGTTCCCTTTCTTTTTTTGCGTAGGCCCACATGATTTTTAGCCTTCCGGGACCTTCCAGGAGAAGTACCTGAAACAGCCGCGACCTCCGAAACACGGCACCGTGTGGAGGCGGCACGACATCTGCTAAAAATAACGTGTCAGCACACAGAAGGAATGTCAACAGAAAGTCAATTAAGGCCCCGTTGCCGTGGACACGCGGGTCCTTTCTATATTTCCACAGTGGGCAGCGCCGCACCGACACAACGCAACAGGCTGCAGTTGTTTAGGCGAAGAGAAATCTTTTTCTTTCCAATATTATGAAATGACATTCACCGCTGGAAAACGACATTTTATTTGTTACAACGGCTGAGGTCCGTGAAGGTTCAGGCATAAATAAACTCTCGGATAAAGTTAGCGGAAAAAAATAAATTGTGGTTTGGGGCGGAAATAGCAGAGCGCAGTGGCGGCAAGATGTAAACAGGACTCCGAAGAGACGCGAGGCATCTCCCTGCAAAGTCGTGTTTGGGAACGACAAAACCCACTCGAGCTAAGAAAATATTATGGGTTGGATTAGCGTTGTGAAACTCTGTGGTATCAACCAGAATTTATTGGGATTGTAAAACACACACACACACACACACACAAATACACACACAGCCACCGCCCAAAATGGCCCCCAGGCCGATGGTTTATTGTTTTCAGTGTTTGCGAACGAGGGGATTTGTCTACCCTCCGTTATATATATAATCATAACTGCTGACAAGCCCAACTGTTGACATGGCGACACCACACACCCTATTTAAATCTGAGATTACTAGCCAGCAAGTAAAGAGGAAACAATGCCTTTTTTTCCGTGGAGAAATGTAGCACAAACATATTTTGGGGAACGACATAGATCAGAAAGAACTTAATATTCAGACGGGATCCATAGGGTTTAAGGGTGTCGGACAGAGACTTTTCCACGTCTGAGATTTCAATTGTCCGTTTGAACCGAAACAAAGCGATGAATCTAAAAGCAGACGGTGTTGTTTTGCTTTTTTTTTTTTTTTTTTCCAAAGGGCGAAACCTCTGCCAGCTTCCTCCTCGGCAGACAATGTGCGACTTAACTGCAAAGCGAAGAAATAAAAGCCGACTCTTTGCACAAAGTTTTGTTTATGCGTTTACAAGAATGCAGTTTACTATTTTTTTTATATTTTATATACATGTATCCATTTACTATCTATGCTGCTTATCCTGCAAACAGGGTCGCTGGGTAGGGTGGGGTGGAGTCTATGCCAGCCGTCGAAGGGTGAGAGGCGGGGTTCAACCCGACAAGTTCGGGTCTCCAATGAATCTCCTACAGGAACCCCACACAGATACAGGAAGAACATGGAAACACACAGAAAGGAGTGTGCAGTGTCGGAACCAAACCGGGAACCTTCTTGCTGTGAGGCAGCAATGCTAACCACTATAGCACCATGCATAGTGGATAGTGGTTAGTATATATATACATGCACACACTATATCTAAATATATATTTTATTTATTTATTTATTTATTTATTTATTTATTTATTTATTTATTTATTTATTTATTTATTTATCATATTCATATTTATTTATAAGAACTATATATTTTTATCCTATTTTATTGATATATAAATCTATTATATATATTTCATATTATTTATATACATCTATGTATTTAAACATATATATCTAAATGCAAACATAAGAATAATCCAGTGGAATATAGTTTTAGTTAAGGACTTATATCATCGTAAAGGTAATAAATTGGAATCTTTGTGAATCCAGCAATACAAACGTGTGTGTCCAGGACTTTAAACACGGCGTGCATTGGTCACGAGTTGCTCCATGCAGGCCAATATCTCTGCATCTCACTATGAGCCCATAATTTCCGCACTGGAGGCGATTTCCGCAGCTCTGCGTTCATGCATATATATTTATGCCATTATATGCATCTGAATATCAATGCATGTGTGTGTGTGTGTGTGTGTGTGTGTGTGTGTGTGTGTGTGTGTGTGTGTGCGTGTCAGTTTGTCTCTAGGTGAGTGTGTGTGTGCGTGTGTGTGTGTATTGTGTTTTTTGTAGGTTAACCAGTCACACAGTACGTGACCTGTGTGGGTAAGGACAGTGTCCAGGGAGGCGAATTGGGAGAAGGCCAGCCTTCTCATTAGCAGGGCAGATGTGAGGTCGCTCTGACCAGATTGCTCGCCACTTCCTTAAAAAAACAGCTCGCTGATGGCCTGCCGTTATTCTTACGGGGAGGGGGCGGTGGTGGAAATGTCCTGTGTTCCTGACATATTGTGAGTGGTCACAAGACAGGGGAAAAAAGCCAGCACCTTTGAGCTCGCCCCCTCCCGACCCCTCCTCCTTCACAACAACATCCTTGTACAAGAACGACGGTCAAAAATAACACAAGCGGAAAACTGCAATGAGCTGCTACTTTATCCCTCCTGAACCCCTCCTGGGACGATTAGCAATCCAAAGTGAGGCGGGAATGAGAGGGAGAAGGACGGGGAGGGGGCCGAGGTGGGCGAGAAAGGACAGGCGTGGAACTCATTTCGCCATTATATCTGTCTTCTTTAAACAACGGGGGCAAAGAACGTCGGGACGACGGATCAGACGATTCGGGCCCGATGGATCTGGTAATAATCGGTTACACGTAGAGCCGTGTTTTTATTAATTTTTACCAAGGAAGTCCTTACCCGTGCTTCATTCACTGAAGAGGGCGTGTTTAGCCTCTGTGAGAAGGCGATGTCTCAGAAAGTGACCTGTAATTAAACGCTGCGTCGATGAATCACGAGGGGCATTAAAATAAAATGCATTTTCTGCCGTGCATTACGACCACTCACCCGGGAGGAAAGCGAGGTTGCTTTCTGACAGTGCTAATAGCTCTGCGTGCGCGTGTGTGTGTGTGTGTGTGTGTGTGTGTGTATGTGCGTAACACCGGCAAGAATCAGGTAGACGGGTCACACCGTCAGGCAGGGAGCAAGTGCATGGAAAAGAGGGGTCAAGGGCGAGTAAATCGCCCGGCCGCTCTTTTTGAGATGACAAACACGTGCCCCTGCCAGAAGGGAACCATTAAAAATAATTTACACAAGCTTTATGTTGGCTGAGCTCTTTTTGATGCAGTGTTTCCCCTGGCAATTATGGCGATGGCGTAGCTCCAGCCATATGGCCGGCCGGGCAGTGGGCCGTGAGGCTCAGGAATACCTGGGTGGTTAATTAAGAGCTGTTGCCAGGGCCATAGGAGGCCACTTTCAGATCTTCCACACCCCCATCACCGCCGCCGCCATCTCTGCTAACGCTCCAGAGCGGCCCCTCCGCTGTGACCTACTGTTGTCTCCACTCTCTCACAAGCAGCTGCCACGAGGGACAGGGAGAGGCCAGCAGTAATTATTTGAGATAACATCCGCTGAGTTGAGGTGGGATATGTGAGAGGAGAAACACTGTGAGGTGTGCTGTCGGCGTGTTTTTTCCGAGCTGTGTATGCACGCGTGCTTACCGGTGCGCGTGCGCTTTTGTAGACGTGCGTGAACGCACACGCTCTCTCTCTCTCACACACACACACACACACACACACACACACCCCCCCCCCCCCCCCCCCAAAAAAAAAAGCACCACC
>CAAKHD010004430.1:30569-44802 GCA_901007705.1 Fistularia tabacaria
ATTATGAAAAGCCGCTGAACTGAAAAGATTTACAGAGGTGAAGTTAATATCTATGTGAAAACAGTACAGTCTGGACACCAGTGCTAAAATGTGCAAGCATTTCCTCACAACAAAACGCCTAAATTTCAACTTCAGTGACAATATTGATTCAAGTGAAATACATCACAGCTAGGATATCACTGCATTTTGACAGCGCTAAACATATTAGAGATGTTATAAATCTTCAGAAATGTTATATGTTTCTTAGCTAATCTAAGCAGCGTGTTCATACACAGTTCATGCCAAGCTGGCTAATGGGGAGCCATGGCAGTAGCACGCTACTAGCTATCACCAACTGAGTCCAAACTTTCCAACCTTGAGTCCAGCCAAATCCCTCTTTGAACACACAGATGAAATTAATTGCAAGTAATTGTCTTAACTTATGACCTTAGCAGACAAACAACTAAAACTAGCTTCAACTTAGGTCGCTAACAATGTGCAACGTTGAAGGAGAAGAGTTGAATGACTGGTGCAGAGTTGACTGACCACTGTAAAAAATGCCAATGACTAATTAAACTATCCATTTATTTTTCCGACAGCCAATTGATTAACAACATAAAATCTGATGTTTTTTAAGCTTGCTATAGTCACTGTTATTTTGCATGACTGAGCTTAATAGGCTCTTTGTCATCTTGCCCCCGTTACAGGGTTGCAGTCTCCGAAGGGTGTGTGTGTTCATGCAGACGCCGCTTGCCGCCCTGTGTCACAAAACACTCACAGCAGTGCTTCAAGGGGCAATGTGGAGGAACGGATAGCTTCTGTGCTGCTGAGGCTGCAGCACGACATGGCTGACGTGCTGAGCAGGCTGCACAATCTGGAGGAGCTCACAGTGTCACAGGTGAGAGAGGCTTTGTGATGAAGTGCGCTCATTTCACACATATACTCACACCGCAGTTTTACTGCAAGGTCGAGTTTTGACTGAAGTGCAACTTTTGCAAAAAAAATGCAGCAGCAATGACATAAAAGTGAGGGAAGGCATGAGAAGTACCTGATGAATTTGCACAAACTGAATAAACGATAAGATGTGATTTGAACAAGGAACAATGCCAAAGCTTGAGACTCAGATCGTTTGAAGCCAAGTCTGATATCATTGGATTCTTAACCATTTAAAAAATGTACTTGCTTAATTTTCTAAATGGACATGATACCATGTCAAATAGCCCTTGAATTCAGTTTCCCAATTTCCCAATCCTGGGATCAATAAAGTACATCTCATCTCATCATCATCATTTCCATTTTCTCTTTTTTTTAGTCAAGATCATCTACACCAAGGGAGGTTGACGTTCTTCCGGTCGCACGAAAGGTCACTGTGAAAATCCTTCTCATTGTTTGCATCCCAGGATTGCAAATAAGGTTTTGTTCGGCTCCGAGCAAAACGCTCACTCAGATGTCCTCTGTATTTGTACAGTGTCTGAGACCGTCTTGGTGGCCTTTTGAGCAGTCTCCCTTCACAGTGGTGCTGACCGCACTGTGGCCTCTAATTGCACATTGGCTCGTCCAGCTTTACTTGCAGCGAAAGAGACGGTAAGAATTAAACCGAGAACATGCAGGGTCTCTAGATATACACCATGGAGTAGAGCAGGTTGATATGTAAATATATATATGTAATTCATATTACTTTACTATTTGCAGAATATAATATAGCATCCTGGTTGTGGAAAATGATATTATGGATACACAACATAAATTATTTTGGTAATTTTGTATTTGTTTTAGTTAATCACTTGTTACCTTTATGTAGGGGATTTCTTTGATAAGCTTTACTTTTTAGCCACCTATTAGACATATCTTATGAAATTTTAAAGATCGCTTGCAGTTTACTCACGGTATTTTTCTGTGATTTGAAAGCAATCGAGTAAATTAGCAGGGCAAGTTAGTTTCAATAATGTAAAAAATCCAAATAAGCAAGGAGCTGTTGTATAATTTGTTACAAACATTTATCCATGTCTGAATAAAGAAAGTAAGGTTATGAGAGCTACAATGTTCAGTGGATATGTGTTCCAGTCAGAATACGTATATACAGAACACTGAGGATTTTCATAATTGGACTATCAACATTCAGACTTGGAGATGTGTGTGTGTGTGTGTGTGTGTGTGTGTGTGTGTGTGTGTGTGTGTGTGTGTGTGTGTGTGTTTTTACTGCAGAAAGATTTTCTCTGCACTGTGAAAAATGGACTTCTAATTTTTTTTAATCCTTTCCCGACAGGAAAATTTCTTGAAATTATTTGAAAATCACCAGCTTCAATCAAAGAATATGATTCCTGTGGGAAAAGACACGCTGAAGACACGGATGAAGCATAAAGACATAAAACTCAAAGGGGAAGGTGCAAAAAGCAATACTGTGTAGCATTTTGGCTCCAAGGACATTCTATAGGCCCTTTGCAAATCTGAGGTTTGTGTGCTTTTGTGATGCATTCATTTAGTCATTGTAAATTCAGCAGGAAGTGCAAATCTTTTTTTTCCACATTTCTAATCTATATTATGATTTCTAAAAAAAATAGACAGGTTAGATATTAGGTTTGATTTTGATGAGTCTGACTGGCCTGTATCTGTTAGCTTTGAATCATGATCATGATCATTAATCCAGTGTGTTGATTTGCAGTGAATCACCAGTGCATACAACTGTATATCTGAATGTTTAAGTTATTCTTCAATCAAATGTTGTTAAGGACTTAAGACACTAGGTTTTTATATTATAAGAAAAGAAATTCGAGAAATAAAGGGTGAATAGATTTTTTGGAATTTACAGACATGAGTCACAAATGCTGGTATAGATGCTATGTTAAGTACTTTTATATCTTATGTGCAATAATGAATAACTTGGGAAAAAAAAAAAAAAAAAGGAAAACAGTCCATACAATATTTATATATTTATGCTCTTTCTTGTCAGCTGCATGATAAGGGTTTGATCAATGCTTCGGGATGTGCTTCCAAAATACAATCATAAACCATCAGTAAATAAAACAATTGCAATGTTAGCACATGCAATAAAAAACATTCTTGTGAAAACGGACTCCTTTGTTCGAATTTTATTTATATTTATATTTATATATAATATATTTATATATATTATATTTATATTTAATTATTTATTTTATTTGTCAAAAAGAAAAAGGATCATTCGTGTTAATGCCAGCAGAATAATCGTCCCAGCTCATTCAAATGTCCAAACCCCTTCAGGCCGGTAGGTCGCAGTATTTCACCCTTGTCTGGCTGTCAACCACCAGCCAAGGAAAAAAGGGGACTGCGTCACTTCCGGTTTGTTTGCGATTGCTGCTATTGCTATGCCTTCCACGGAAAGTTAAAGTGACAGAAACGGGGTTCTTACCTGTTGGGACGAGTCATATAGCTGGATAGTCGCTTTTCTTCAAGAAGACTAAACATGTTTTCCTTGTCAACGACAGTACAGCCACAGGTAGGAAAACAGGCGACGTTAGGTCAAGCTAACATCAGCAGTGTTTGATGTTTCGCTCCTTGTCTTTTTTGTTTTTACATTTGTGATTGCTAATAGCTAGCGTTCACTATGCTTGTTATGCTTGGTATTGCTATCGGCCTTTCGATTTGGTTTGATTATATTGTGTAAAAAATGTTTTTTTGCTTCTTATTTGTAATGTAGATGAGGCTAATTTAGTGACCGGTCAGAGGACCGTGTAAATCGCTTGTATTTCAGCCGCTGTCAGCAGGGAAACTGCGTCAATGTTTGACTTCTGACAGGTTACTAGCATTCAGTCGTAAAACCAGTCGATTTGATTTTTTTTCTTTAAACTGATATACATCTGCGTTTTACCAAAGCACTGAATGCTATGCGGGTTGCAAATGTTTGTCATTAGAAAAAAAATATCTTTTTAAAATAGAATGATGGTCGTCATTCGTTAGCGTCTCCTCGTTGGTGTCTCATTGTTTATTTACATGTGCTCACAGGTTACTGTGCCCCTGAGTCACCTCCTCAATGTCGTCCACTCTCTGAAGAGCTCAGTCGGGAGCAGCAGCACTGCTGCCTGCAAATCAAGAATAACCAAAGAGCAAGTCTCAGACTCTCAACTGCACCATCCAGAGGTATTTTTAATTCACAATTTCAAGACACATCTCTTCTAGTAGAATTAAAAACAGCATTCGTAAATCAATTGAGGTATGTAAAACACACCTTTCCCAATTACATGTATGCATGTCTGCAGACCATGTTGAACCTTCGGGAGCTTGGCTTGTCAGACTTGGGAGCACATCAGCTGGATGTGCTGGTGAACAGCATGCTACCGTGCCTCAGCTCACAGGAGGTGTCCCTTCCATCAGGTGTGAGTGGTCAGACAGTCTGGAGTACCTCCCACCTTTCTACTCACTCCTTTTTTCTCAACAAACATGGTAAGAATGTGTCCCGCATCTATTGTCTTTTATGGCTGTTTTTTCCTAAATCTCAATATTGTATAATTTCACTGATACATTGTGACACCGTGTACTACTCATATGCATGTGGAGAGTAGTAGTTGGAAGTGGAGGAAATCCAACCTCATGTGATAAGTTTAATCGATAATTTAATAAATTTTTTGTGATCAGTTAATCTTGTTGTGGATTACATTTTTTTCCACATTTTGTTCCGTCAGACCGTTGAATAGAGAATGACTATCAAGGATTAATTGATTGGTGCCTCGTTTGTCTTTTTTGTCTGCCTGTCTGTTTGTCTCTAGGAAAGTGGGATTGACATTTTTCAGTCATATTTTATTTTGTTGAAGAGCAAGACCAAAGCAAATGATCTGCTTTTGATCCTGAATTTCCCCTATGGGGATCAATAAAGTATTATCTTATCTTATCTCATTTACATTGAAGTGACAGTTTCCGTTGCATGTACATCTGAGTTGAGTTGTGTGTGTGTATATATATATATATATATATATATATATATATCCCATGAAAAATAATAATTTATCATTGGTGCATTCATCTTTTATTGTTTAGAAGCTCTCTTGAGCTACCCACTGTTGCAGCTCTACTCAGATTAGGTAGATGTTTAATTGGAGTAACTGGGTAAATACATTTTCTCAAAGGTGTTTCCGAGTTAACAGTGTGTGAAACTGTTATGAATTTGTGATCAACACAGCTTTCCTCCTTCATTTCCAGGGTTCACACATGGTTTCCTAACAGCACCGTTTTACTCAAGGCAGCAGTTCTCACCCATTCAGTCTGTCTGCACAGAGATGCAATACTCTTCAGGTAGCTGTGAATCACAAGTATCTCTAAGTGGATAATAACATTCTTCTAACTTGTGATTATTATAGTTTGATAATGATTAAATTATGCTGTTTGCCACAGGAACATGACACAGATTAATGCTACCAATTGTAGTTGTCTCTTGTCACTGATCTAAATTTAGCTCGACATGATATCATGTATTTATTGTGTTCCAGCATGGGTCCAGCGTAGAGGATTTAAAACTTTGAGGAGCAAATCCAGAAGACTGCAGTCAGCCTTCGAGCGCCCAGTCGAATCAGAAGGCTTCACACCGTCTTTTATGAAGGTAAAATCTTGATGCTTTTATCTGACTTTAGAAAGTGTACGCTTATCAGTAAGTGCTGCCATGTTTCCAATGACATGTTTACCTGAAGATTTGTAGCAGAAATTCATTTTTCTTTCCAGCGTGTTTAGCTCATGTTGCTTTATGTTTAAAAATGCATTAGAAGTGAAGAGACGATCTAGTTTTATTGGAACTCTTGATAATTCCCGACTCTACCCTGCAGGGTATCTTGACACGTGACAAGGGGGTTGATCTCGAGACTTTGGACAGCCTGTCAAAGAGCAAGAACATACCTGAGGGGCAGCAGGATGCTTTTAAGAAGGGCTTCGCCGAGGGTTTTCTGAAAGCCCAAGCCTTGACTCAGCGCACACAAGGCAGGCCACCTGACCTAAATATTGTTTCTCCAGAATTTAAACACTAAAAGCCCCCGTACATGAAGGCCATCAAGATTCAAATGTTGGCACCCAGATGTTGAAAATATGGTGTTTCTCTTCTCCTTTGTATAGACTCTCTGAGAAGAACTCGTCTCTTCCTGTTGGTGCTGCTTCTTGTTGGCCTCTACGGTATTTCAAAAACCCCCTTCATATCGGGTAAAGGCTCCTTTTTTTCCCGACCTGCTTGTCTATTTCTCGGTGTCTGTGAAATACCTTTTCATAATAGCTCAACTAATTTCACTACTAATTGTAATAGTTTAATGCAGTAATTAGTTTGATTTCAAAGCTACTTGTAAACCATGAAGAATGATATCTTGTTTCCTGTTTGAAATTCAGATTGATGTGGTTTGAGATTGTATTGTTTAACCTCATTGCGCAGTGAGATTTCGAACTTTAATCTAACCGTTTTGCACAGTGCGGTTCCGAACAACATCAGGCCTGGACTCAGCGGTGGATCCTGTCCAGATGAAAAACGTGACATTTGAGCACGTCAAGGGGGTTGAGGAAGCCAAGAACGAGCTGCAAGAAGTGGTGGAGTTCCTAAAAAATCCCCAGAAGTTCACAGCTTTGGGAGGAAAGCTTCCAAAAGGTGTGACTCTTTCGTTCTAGGGATATATGAAAAGTGACCTATCATACTAATTTCAAGCAATGTGTTTTTTGTGGGACTTTTTGCTATTTTTGAAGCACTTCACATGAATTAGTTGCGTTAGTCCCTATCACATTTTTTCTACGTGGGCAGTACATTGTTGTGTATGGCATTTTGCCAAAACATGGAGCATGTATCTTTGAATTTCCCGTCTTCTAGACTAATTCTATTGTTTCCCAAACAATGGGTGTGCAAATGAGCCAAGTGGCAATTCTGCACCTTTCCTGTCAACAGAAAACTTGACAGATATCCTCTGAGCATATTGTCGCAGTGTCATTTACAGAGTTTTGCTGGTTGCATGTGATACTTAGGCCATCTTGTTCATAAATGTGACTCTGGGTCATTTTTGTATCACTCTTTCCCTCTTTCACACGACTGCACTCTAGGTGTCCTACTGGTAGGCCCTCCAGGGACCGGTAAGACTCTGCTGGCCCGAGCAGTGGCCGGAGAGGCAGACGTACCTTTCTACTATGCCTCAGGCTCTGAGTTTGATGAGATGTTTGTGGGAGTGGGAGCCAGTCGCATCAGGAACCTTTTCAGTAAGAGTTTCTAACTTTGTATTTTTCTGTAATTTACCGATAAAGGATGCTGCATTGCTTAAGGTTCCTTCCACCTTTGGTCTTGTCTTACGACGTCTTTTTACTAGGGGAGGCTAAAGCAAACGCTCCGTGCGTCATCTTTATTGATGAGCTGGACAGTGTGGGTGGAAAAAGGATCGAGTCTCCGATGCACCCTTATTCCAGACAGACCATCAACCAACTACTGGCTGAGATGGATGGGTAAGCATCTGCAGTATACGGGCAAATGTTACAAGATTATTTTAATTCATGTTAGGGCATGAAAAAGCAATGTCAGGACGTCAAAGGAAGTAAGAACAAAGAATAACCAACTGGATTCTTTCAGACGAGTCAATTCTTTGTGACGAAGGATCATCTAGAACACAATATAATCCCTCCCCTTATACTGATTTGGATGGACACTGTCATTTTGTAGGTTCAAACCAAATGAAGGCGTGATCATCATTGGAGCGACCAACTTCCCTGAGGCTTTAGATAAGTATGTTCACCTTTGTGTTTTAATCAGCTGAAAATGTCTCCGCTCACATTTTGAATGTGGACCAGCCGCCCTCATCAGCCATAAAGAACCGATTGCAGCAAACGCAACATGCTGATAATATTCACGCAGGTGCTTTTCTTCCCCCTTTCAGTGCCCTGATCCGGCCCGGACGGTTCGACATGCAGGTAACCGTCCCCAAACCAGATGTCAGAGGACGCACCGAGATCCTCAACTGGTACCTAAAGAAGATTAAGGTGGATCCAGGTATGAGATAAGCGTTCAATAATCCTGCATTTGTCACATCATCTGCAAGTGTATCATTAGAACAGAGTTAAAACATTTCTCGTGAAAAGTTGTGGTTTTAGGCTGTAGATTTAAAAGAATGTCTGCTATTGTTTTCTCTTGAACGTTAACCCAGTTGAAGCGCAAGACCCTTGGTTTCTATAACGAGATCTTGTTTCTTTTTCTCCCTAGCTATTGAGGCCAAGATTATTGCCCGGGGCACGGTGGGCTTTTCCGGCGCTGACCTGGAAAATCTGGTAAACCAGGCTGCCCTGAAGGCAGCCGTGGACGGCAAAGACATGGTCACCATGAAGGAGCTGGAGTTTGCTAAAGACAAAATCCTCATGGGTCAGTTAGGATTTCCCTTTGAAAGAAACGTTATTTCTCAACTATTTATGTTTTGTTTTTTCACTCTAATCTTTATTTATATTCCATTTCTACCCCAAACTACCCCAGTTTAAACTGTGACACACAATTGATAC
Organism: Fistularia tabacaria; assembly: GCA_901007705.1. Taxonomy (NCBI): domain Eukaryota; kingdom Metazoa; phylum Chordata; class Actinopteri; order Syngnathiformes; family Fistulariidae; genus Fistularia; species Fistularia tabacaria. The sequence continues at coordinate 39,015 of CAAKHD010004430.1, forward strand.
CAGTATTGCTATAATTAGTGGTAGGTTTCTGTGATTTAGAAATAAACAACTTTTTATTTCATTTTATTTTCCGTAGCAAATGGAATTTCCTGTGCTTACAGCCTTGAGCAGTCCTCACTCACCCGCTACCCCTGCCTGCAAATTGTGCTGCTAAAACAAATTTTTCTTAAATTTTTTATTCATCATTCTTCTTCTACTTGTATTGATATATTCCTCCCAGGTCACATATATTACATTTACTTATATCTTTTTCCTTATTTCTCTGACCTTCTCACAGTATTCTACACAGAATCCACATCAAAAATAAAAAAATGTAGGCTCCGTATGACATGTTTCTGAGACCGGTCCTTTTTTATTATTATTATTATTGTGTTTTTTAACTCTAGCCACATTCTTTCTCTACAAACATTTTTACTCCACTGCCTTGTTTTTCCCTCCAGGTCCTGAGAGGAGGAGTGCTGAGATCGACCAGAAAAACAAGCAGATCACAGCGTACCATGAATCTGGCCATGCAATCGTAGCCTTCTACACCAAAGACGCCATGCCGATCAACAAAGCCACCATCATGCCCCGGGGCCCCAGTCTGGGACACGTAAGGGACAAATTAAATCTCTCGCATTTGAACGCATCAATTTATCATTAAACCTCTCATCTACGCCCGGGCTAGGTGTCCATGCTGCCAGAGAACGATCGCTGGAGCGAAACTCGCTCCCAGTTACTGGCTCAGATGGATGTCAGTATGGGGGGCCGTGTCGCAGAGGAGATCATATTTGGCCATGAATACATTACAACAGGTGAGCAAGTTTATGTTAGGCGAGGCTATTAAAGAAGTCTTATCTCATTTCAATTCTGCAAGCACTTTGCTGAATTGGATTACTGCTATTAAAGAAACCGTTCATTCATTATTTGCCCAAGGGTCAGAAGCACCCTGCACCAGACAATCAGTACAAAGGCATTTTAATGATTTTTTTTTTTTTTTTGGAGTGTTGGCAGAATTTTAAGTTCTCAGGAAAAAGGTTCCAAAAATGTGTGACTTGCTGAATGGTTTTATTGACATGTAATTTCTCCTCCTCCAGGAGCGTCAAGTGACTTTGACAGTGCCACCAAGATCGCTAAAATGATGGTGACCAGATTTGGAATGTGTGAAAAGGTAAGCTGATGGTTATTTTCATCTGCTGTACTTCGAGGCAAAATCATCTCTCTGTTTCAGACATTTCTGTCACTTGCTTGTTGTGCACAGATGTAAAATCTGGACATTGTATTAAACATTTTTTGCCACACTGATTTGTGTAGGTCAAAATGTGACTTTTTTTCCACCCCGTTTGTAAAGTAATTTAAGTTTTGCTTTTGAAATGCTACATATGCTTGGAACGTACTGGAATTTTCCTCCAATAAAAATGTACAAATACTCTTAAAATTTGCTCACACAACACGCTTAACTCCCCATTGTCTTAGAATGTGATTAATATTCACGGACCGTTTCCCTGCCTCCTTCTCAGTTGGGCGTGATGACCTACACTGACATGACAGCGCAGAGCCCAGAGACACAAGCAGCTGTGGAACAGGAAGTCAGAATTCTATTAAAGGTCAGTTTTTGCCACTCAAGGACACCTTTAAAAATCTCTTTCATAAGGGAGCAACACATTGATTTGAAATAAATGTTTCTCCTTCGGTCGTCAGGATTCGTACGAACGTGCAAAAGCCCTCCTGAAGTCTCACGCCAAGGAGCACAAGAGCCTAGCAGATGCACTTCTCATGTATGAGACTTTGGACGCCAAAGAGATCCAGCTGGTCCTTGAGGGGAAGAACCTTGAGACCAGATGAGGAGACCAGGCGCAGTGAAAGGGTCAACAGGGAAGGGGACGGACTTCAAGAGCTCAGGGGTTCCTGAAAGAGCAGTTAGTGGTCGTTGCCTGGATTTACCAACAATCTAATTCAATGCTCATTCGAGACGATGCTGTGATCCAGGGCTGGGCGATGTGGGGGAGGAATCAATATTTCTATGTCCGGATACAATTTTTTCCCAGTAGTAAAGATAAAACACAATGTCTGCCTATTTAGGAGCATCAGACAGACAAGTTGTAATACGCTGGTTCCCTGTAGTTTAGTTGCAGTCTTAACAAAATGATTGTCGAAAGCTTCTGAATGGAACATCACCGATTTGACCTTGAACTATAGGAATTTAGTCATCTGAATTAAAAAAAAAAAAAAAATCCACACCTAGTTTTCTTATAATTCCCTGGTCATCCTGTTGCAGCTTACTGGTATCTTTCTGGGTTTTTAGGGTTATTTCAGATTTTCCGATAGAATGTGTATTTTTAGGCTATTTCTCCCTGATATTTCTGCTCATTTATCATCTGTAGATGACAGCGACAATTTCTTTTTGATTTTGAAAGATGGCTGAAATAAATTTTGCATGGCATGAGCAAATGTAAATTATATCAACTGGATATCATGGAATTGTGTATCACGGTATTTAATATTGGAAAAAAAATCCATATTGCTGTCATAAGATGTCAGTATTGATATACTGCCAAGCTGCAATTTGATCCTTACACAGAACAGTTCGTTCTGTCTTGAGATACATGACTGCTGTGAAAGGATGTGTGAGAAACTATTCTCGACTTCCGAGCTGTAGTTTGCCCGTCATGCTTAACAACATTGCCGTGTGAAAGATGTGATTCGTCACCCGCTCCCCCCAACACTGAAGCAGGTCCTCACCTTGTAAAATGTAAAGCCCCTGCTGTAGATGTCGCTCAGGGCACGTGAACAGTTGTTCAGAAGAAATAACATACATGAATGTACATACATAAATCAGCCGGACGAGGTTCTTTTTAATGTTAATCGTAAGCAAAAGTGGTCACAATCAGCAAATCTGCTGGGATCTCTTACAGAATGTAACACTGACAGCAAGAGTTACTCCAATTCTCAGTTCATATTTCTGACCTGTCTTCTAGTGTATATAGCAATAGAGCAGTGCAATCTTTAGGATTTTAATGGTGTCATGTTTGCCTTATTTTTTTTAAATGTTTGGAATCAGAAAAGTCAAATTGAAAATGGACTAGTGGTCTTTTTTTTTTTTTTTCTTTTGTTTTTTATGTAATCCAAACCATCTATAATTCCAATTCCAGCTGCTAAAAGTGTTTTTCTTAATGTCCCTCAAAGTCTAATGTGATATTAATCTCCCAGTCTGAGCTGAAAGGCAGAGGTCTGTCCTCTGAATTTTTTTTTTCTTTTGCACTCAAACCAAAACATCACTGACGCGATGCAAAAGCATCCAGGTGAAAGCCCACGTTCAGAAGTCACACTGAGTTTAAAAGTAGTCATCCGAGTGTTACCCTATGATTTTATTGGTTTTGTTTTGTTTGTTTTTTGCTTCATTTTGACACGAGTATTGTTTAGTTTAATGGCTTCTTACTTATGTTCAGCTGTATATAAGAGCAGGATATAATGGGATCACAATGTATAGATGTAAAATATAACCTAAAGGCACCTGCTGGTCTGAGCTCTTATTTTAGGCTGAAAGTCTCAACCATGTGATGGCAACAATGGATGAAAATGTGCAGCTGAAAAAAATAAAAAGAAGACTATATTTGATGTTATGTGTTTGTTCTTGTTTTCAAATAACAAAAAAAAAATAAAATGATTAAATGAAACTAGTGGCATGTTGGATGAGGCAGAAATGATAAAGACAAATAGACATGGACAGGGGGAAGAAAACAGCTGTCAAGTCAAGGTAATGGCTGACTGATGGTGTTCTTTTTCTGTGGCTGGATGATAGATCAGAGAGAAAGGAGGGAAGCAGAGGACAGAAGGAATGTATGGGCAGGATATTTTATGTTTATTTTTGTTGCTCCTTCCTTTTGATTTCCTTGGTTTGTACATTTCAACCAAAATGGCCTTGGTTTTCTCAGCTAGACACAAGCATCCTGCTAGTTAGCACCACAGGTGTCAGCCTATGGTTCTACTAGCATCTCCATTAAAATACACATATTAAGAACTGTAGGAAGCACCACTTTAAATACATTTGACTTTTCTAATCATCTCATTTTGAAATCCTAAAGCGAAATAACAAAGATACACTGACTCACTAGAGAGCAGCTGCTTAATGCCTGAATCACAACATGGACGAAGAAGTATTTCACAGTTGTCGAAATCTGTTTTGAAAGACCTTTGACCGAGATAGGCAACAAGTTCCAGAGAATGCCATGTTTTCAAGTAATAAATTGATATCTATCTCCCTACTGCACACACAGTGAAGCGGAGCTATCCTGACATCTTACTGAAGTTGTCCCAGGTAGCTGGTAGATTTCCTAGAAAAAAAAAAAAAAAGTTTGCGTGTTCCTTTATATACACTTTTAATTCTCCCTCCAGAAGCTCACAAAGATGGTCAAAAACACCGGAAGAAACATCAAGCCATGGAGCAGCCCAAATATGATCACCATGGAGACAATCTTAAAAAATGTCCTGAACAGGTAACTCCCCGACATAGACAGCACCGCCACCCCCAAAAGTGTAGATGAAGCTCCCTGCACTATCGGGTACCCTAAGTGGGCCAAGGCCTCCCTGGCTCTCTCATTGGCATCCCTTCTGGGACTAACCACGAAGGAATAAGAAACGTGTGCGGAGAAATCCACGGAGAAACCAATGCACATGACCAGGTTGATCATGGAAATGGAATCCAGGTTGACGTCCCACAAAGACATGAACCCCGTCACGCCCGTTATGACCGAGCAGACGGTGAACGCCACCCACGCGGAGAAGAGGGGCCCGGGGATTAGGACCAGCGACACAACGAGCATCACTGCCGCCGCCACCAGGACGGTTTGGATGGTGTTGCCCTTGATGACGGTGTACTGGTCAAAATAGATGAATGCCGGGTGATAGACCAGCAGGTCGATCGGACACTCATTTGCCGTCCCCCTGAGTCCCATCAACATGTCCTTCGTTGACGTTTTGTGTAGGGTCTGGATAAAAATGCGAGAGGCTTGTATCCGATTGTCTTCGGTCAGGTTGACGTCCTGTCGGAATTCAGGGTTCCGGTGCAAGAAGCTGCTCAGGTGGGTTTGAAAGGTCTCCTGGGATGTCACGCTGGCGTTTCTTTTCTTTAAATACCGTTGAAAAGATGCAAACCAACCAAAAGAGCTATTGACGTAATCCAGGTGTTCAAAATCGGAGATACATGAATGGAGATGCTGCAGCTCCTTTTGATCCCAGTAGGGGAAAGGCGTCCTCACCGCCGCCATCACGTTATAGCCATACTCGGAAAAGTGCTGCCTTTTACTGCTGTAGTATTTTTGGATGTACGATTCATCCAAAGCCAGATTCCTGATATCTAGTCCCTCCTTTAAGTTAAAACAACCGTAAATGCTAATCGCCAGATAAGCAGCATAGATGATGCAAACACAAGGTTTAATGAATTTGTGCGTCAGAAACGGTGCGTAGAACTGCTCGAAGAATCGGCCCGCCGGCTCACTTTCCTCCTTGCCTGTGCTTTGATTGAAGCTCCCTCCGATACAGCAGAGCCTGAGAGGGTTGGAACCTGCAGGGGGGTTTTCCTCTGGAATTTTGGCGCAGGTGAACCAGTGCTTGTTCCCTGCTTCCCTCTGGCCGTTCAGGGCCATGCAAGCCCCCAGGAAGGTAATGCTGTACAGGAAGCAGAAGCAAACCGATACCCCGGCGTAGAGGCAGAAGGACCGGACGGAGCTGAAGGGCGAATACAGGCCAAGGAACAGAGCCAATGCGTCAGTCAGGGTGGTGATGGAGATGGAAGATCGGAAGAGCGTCG
>CAAKHD010004430.1:54229-71814 GCA_901007705.1 Fistularia tabacaria
CCTCCCCCTAATTATCATAGGTGTTACTCGAATTAAAGTATGAGAAAATTCTTAAGATTCTTCTGGCAAGGTTGGTGTGATTTTGTTTTGTTTCCTTTTTTCCCCCCCTATTAATGTTGTCTTTTTTTTTGTCCCCCCCCCCCCTTGAATCCTATTAATCAACATGTGAACACAATATCTGCCTTAACACTCAATGACATTTATGGTCCAGGAAAGATTGTATCGTTTCAAGATGAAATAAATGACAGCCTCAAGACGCAGTCACTCAAGACGAACTATTGCTTAATTACTGCTGGAAAACTGCCATCTAGTTTCCATGTAGTCTAAAAGCCCACCTAATGAAAAGCAGGCTTGCTTTGGAAGCGTGAGTGAGGTGCTGTTTCCATAGCTGATGACTAGGCTGTAGAACATGCTAGACTGAAAACATTCTTTGCGCAAAATGTCAAAAAACAGACCAAAACCAGGACACGAGTGGAAAAATCCTGTTAATAATGTTTAGTGAAAAAGTTGCAGAGGGGCGGTGTGTGATTACAAGCTTATGTTTGGTGTCAGGATGTCCCCAGATGGAACAGGATGCTCCCCTCAAGTCCAGACATGCTGCTGAGGATTATCATTACCAGCCGTGGCAGCATGTGGTTGATTTTCATGTGTGCGTGTGTGTGTGTGTGTGTGTGTGTGTGTGTGTGTGTGTGTGCGTGTGTGTGCCTTCATGGCAAAATGCGGTCTTGACAGATACCCACTGTAGGGAGACGACCACAGAGAAGCCAGTGAGGAGTTTTGCAGGTGTTAAAGGAGTAATTCACCCCAAAAATGAAAAAGTCAGATGTTATCTGCTCACCACTGCTGAGCAAAGTTTGGACAGCGGCGGACAAGTGTTGTGGCTTCATCCGCCGAAGGTGACATCACCTCCAATGTAATAAAAACAAATGTGTAACAATAACAAAACATAAAATATGAGCACGCTGCCTGCCGGGAGTAAACGTTAAGTTTCCAAAAACCCCAGCATGTGAATTTGATTTGGGAAAATAAGCAATTTATTCAATCTTTTCTTTTTAGTCGCAATCATTTGTTTCATCTCCAAATACCAGACAGAGAGCGCAGAGTTATTTTACCTCGCTTTATTTCCCCCGTTGTTTCATTACTTGTGAAAATCGATCACGGCGGTAAAGCTGCAACGCTATTTTCTTATTCAAGTCCGGTTGTTTTTTTTTCTTTTTCTTTGTCCGACCTCTTGGCATGGGTGCGCGAAGAAAATGACAGGAATAGTTGACCCACTTTCCAGATGAACCGTTCCTTCAATAATGCCTGACTGCCGGTGGACGTATTTTTGTCTCCACCTCGGTGCCACCGCAGGATGCTGTCGCAGGTGTCAGCTGCAGAGCGGGCTAGAGAAAACGTCGTGGTGCTAAAAAAAAAACAAAACGCAAGGGATCAAATTTTGCGCTTTTATTTTATTTTTTCTAATGTGGCAAAGGATTTTCGGAATGCTTTCATAGACCCTTTATGGACCGGGACAGCCTATCACTCGTGGTTAGTTGTGTGCTGTGCATGAATAGAAACACTCCATCCTTACAGTGCGCCTTGCAATACATCACAACCTTGAACAGCGTTACAACTGGCGCACGAAAAAGAAACAATACAAACTAATGCATGAGACCTGCTGCCGAATAGACCCAAGATCTTAGGTCAAGAAGCTACAACAAGCCTGTGCGGCCTTTCTCCAACATTCAAATTCAGGCCACGTATCTTTTCGGGGCTACACTTGGTTGACAGGGCCTCAAATAATTTTATTTTCATATGCAGCCACACATCATCGCAGTGGGGATCCTTCCCATAATGTTGTCACGGACCAAGAATAACAATCCCAGTCTGCAAGCAATTTCTGACGGCCTGCCCTGACGTATTCAAATGTGCGAGGGGTTACTTTTGCTGCCGGCGATTGTGGCGTTTGATAAATTCCACCAATGTTTTTACTATTTTTGCATTTTATATTTAGACCTCAAAAGACGGCGAAACAGGGGATCTGGTTTTATATGATACATAGTCATAAGTTCAGTCACGAATCTGCGCAGATGTGTTCGCCAAAAGATCATAAATGGACAATTTGAGCGGCGAGACAATCTATGTTCCTGAAAGCTGATTTTTTTTTTTTTGGCAGCCGGCACTGAGTTATACAAAGTCAGAATAAACCCTCATATTTGAATTAGCAGTTGAAAGACAGGAATCTCATAATTCCGGCGACAGTCTCACTCCATCAGTGCCTCCCTTAAACAGCCAAACTTCCATTGGCTGATTATTTTGGAGACTTGGGGGCAGCTGGAGCACGTTGCATAAGCTGACATCACCTTTCACGCTGAGACAGCTAACTTATTTACTCACCCATCATTGGACTCATGTTTCCGTCCTCCAGCAAAGATAAATATTTGTCCTCCTTTGAGTTTTAGTCTCCGCCAGCTCGAGGGCTGCGACAAAGTGCAGCGACTTGGCGTTCGCTCACGTTGAGTGTCTGCTGATGGGGTGCCGCCGGAGGCAGATTGACATTTCTAGATTTCGTTCTTAATGAGTAAGAATGAAAATAAAGCCGTGATCCAACAAGCTGCAACAGAAGCATCTAAAGCTAAAAGGAAATACAAAGTTGTGTTAACTGTCTGCCTCAATTACTGACTTCTCTCCGACCGAACGGTCTCTTCGGTGCACCGTGATGTTTACTAAATCCGCTGATTCCCGTCCTGAAGGGTTATCCAACCTCAGCTGGTCACTACCAAAACAAATTCTGCGCAACAATCAGTCGCTACAAAGCCTAACTTTGGAAAAAAAAAGACTTGCTTGGTGTTCGGCGGGTAGCGTTTTCTCGGGTGTTTTTGCTGTATTTGAATCCGTGCCCCATAGCTGAGGGTCAAAAGCGTTTATGAAAAAGTTGCTAAAAATTCAAAAACTGTTAGGAACCGGAGTGTGTTGCTGAATGATATTATACTGGATGCGATTCTACATATTAAATGTCAAATTTACAGCAATCCAGCTCCGACCTGGAAAGGTGTTATTATCACGGTCGAAAAGTGTTTATCTCGGCGTGTCAAAGCGTTTTTGGAAATGCAGTTAAAAACTCACTGAACGGTAGGAGCTGGTGTTTGTTGGTGAAATATGCGATATAGGATGTGATGCTACGTATCATATGTCAAAATTACTGCGATCCGACGAATACTTGGAAAGATACAGGTACGATGGACAAAAAGTGTTCATCTCGGCGTGTTTCGGCCTTTTTGAAATAGCAGTTTAAAACTCACTAAGTGCTTGAAGCTGGTGTGTGTCGGTGAAATGTGTTACACAGGATGTGATGCTACATAGCGTACGGCAAAATTGCTGGAATCCAACTAATACTTGGAGATGCGGGTATGGTGGACAAAAAGTGTTGATAGAATCGAATAGAACTTTATTCTTGCCTCATCTTGTCGAGTGGAAGCGTTTGGAGCACCAGTTTGTAACATTTAGCGAGTTTTTAAGAAAACTTTTTCAAAATACGCGTCAACTCGGCGAAAGAAACACGTTTCGACCGCCGTAGCTGTATCTTCCCCGGTATTAGTTTGATTGCATTCTCTGGAGGGTTTATCACTATTAGCGAGCATATTCCACTCAGGCATCTCATTTCCACATCCCGTCATTTGTCATCTGGTATTTTCAAGAAAACAGAAGCATTAAATTAGCCTTTACAGATTTAAGGTTGAATTTCAGAATAGCAGTTTGTAACCGTCTCAGCCTTATCTATCATCTGCCAACTTGCTGACAAGTATTTCCATGGACGTAAAAAAAAAAATTACCCGTCTAACTACGTGTTGGACGTGTCACTGTGAATTCCTGCATGTCTTGATTGATGCTGCTATGCCACCCTTCGAGCCATATTACAACCCTTTAAAGCACACTTTCAAAGGATATAATGGACCTGCATGACCTACAATTACACACAAGAGATCTACCACTAATCACAGCTCAGTAAAACGGAACTATGCAGCTTCAGCCATTGCAGAGAGATGGTTACTCATGTACAGTAAAAGACCGGCCAACAGATTTCACATTGGGTTTATTCTATAGCTGCTGTCAAATTTAAGCATTGGATGATAATCCAGTCTCGTGAAAGTTAATTTAATTTACTGCAATAGAAGGCCATAGGAAGACATCAGGAACATAGCAAAAAAAAAACAAAACAAAAAAAAAAAACAACAAAACAGTAGAAAACATTGGATTAGGATATTTTTTTCCATTTTAAAAAGTTAACCATCATTAGAAAAGAATGTCTGTACAGATATTGAAAGGGGACGGCGATTTAGGCATCTGGTATTCCTGCATGAGATGGAGGCGCCAAGACCAGACGCTCACATTAAAGGCCCATTTCACAGACACTCATCAAGAAAAGTAGCGGCCTGAATTTGAAATCAGAATTTTTCGTACAAGTTTTCAATTTCGACCCGAAACACGTATCAATTATTGTCTGAGAGAATTGCCACAGATGCCTACACGCTGTTTGCCAGGGCGACCTTGATCGTCTGGACTTCGGCGATGTGAGAGGACTTCTGGATGATGCGGCTGGTCAGCGTCGGTCCGGCGGCGCGGCTCTGCCTCAGCGCAGAGGTGGGCCCCGAGGCGCACATCCTGTCTATGATACTGGTTCTGGAAATGGAGAACGGCTCCCGGGTGCAGCTCAGCCCTGCGGTGGTGCTGGACGCCTTGATGCGATTCTGGTCAGCTGCGCAGCTCTGCCCCTGGGCTAAGTTGGTCAGAGCCACGGCGGCGTTGATCTCCCGCCAGCCTTGGTTGTCTCGTCCCTGCTGACCCCGGCCCTGCTGCTGATCACTGCGAATACATTAATAAAAAAAAAATCAACAAAGTTAGCGCGGGTATCGCCGTGGTTCTGGTCCGACATAACAAATATTGTGAAACAAGGCAAAGTGTTCAAGTTCCAGCTCAAGTATAAGCAGCTAATTTGACTGCGGATTAATTACCTGTCACATTTAGGTGGTGCATAATCCATGGTGTCTGCAAGAAAAGACAAAATAAATCATAAATCAGGAGTCAGCCAGTACGATAGGGGTGAAAGTGCAAACAATGACCGGCGGGACAATCAGCATTTGATTAGCCCACGCTTTTTCTACGTTAGTTATATACAGTATTAAATCACGAATGTTGTAATTGGCAGCGTGCGCGCGAGTGTTTGTATTATGAACGCGGTGATTTCATGCGTGTTCATGTAAACAGTCGGACTTTATTTCTCTTGGATGCTCAGTTCTGCGATATTTCGGCACGTGTATTTCTTGGATTCCGCGTTGCGTCGAGGAACCACGTACGCGCCTCGTACGCGAAAGGTTCGGCTGAGACAAAGAAGCCATAAGTAGTTAATTTTTCGCTGAAACCTGACAAGGAATTGTGTCCGGCGCCTCATCAGCAGCCAACAGCGTGATGTCAGCAACAAATTAACGCAAAACCAGACTGGAATTTTCTTTTCTTTCCACAGTAATCGCTACCAACTGCTGCTTACTTCTCTGTTTTCGTAATCGATGAGAAACCGAAAGACAAAATTCATTTTGGTCATTGGTTTTCCGCAGCCGTGTAATTGATTTTTTGTCTGGGGTTTCTGGTAAGTGATTAGGCTCTGATGCGTTTTAAAGGTTCAGCAGCAGAAACTGCAGACCATAATTCCGACGTAGGCCGTGAAAATCGCAGCACGGGAACCGGCCCTGGAGCGGGATGCATAGGGATGATCCACCACGCTAGACAGGAACCGAGTTTCACGCTAATTTTAAAAAAGGCTCACGAGACAATCCAAAGTAAGATGCAAGCTGGGGCAGAATACACAGGAGAAAGTAACCGTGTGGCTGGAATAGTGTACAGGAATGTCTTTGCCAAGTATGGACCAGACGTCCCCAAGTCCAGATGGGGGGAAAAAAAAACACAGAAAGCGGTGGAGAATAGCAGAACTGAAAACCTGTGGGACTTCAAGATCCAGACTGATAAACTGCTGCTGGCTAACCAGCCAGACAGAGTGGTGGTCGACAAGGAGCAGAGGACGGCTGGCGTGATCGATGTGGCAATGTCAGCTGACAGTAACTTCAGGGAAGAAAAAGAAAAAGAAAAACAGCGCGAGGGATGATCAGAAAGTACCAGGGGCGAAGGAACGACCGGGAAAGATGTGGCAGGTGAGATCCAAAGCTATTCGAGCGCTACGGGGTTGTGAACTTCGTGCTTGGAAAATGACTCCAGCAGATTCCAGGTAGAACAGCTGAGGTCTCTGGACGCGAGCGCTCCCGGGGAGAGGTCCAAGATACTGTGCACCACCCAGAAACATCTCGAGGATGACACCGCTGCGGTCGTGGGCGGAGACGCAAACACGTATTTTATCATTTCAGATAAAGAACGGAAAAATGTGCGACTTCGCCCCGAACCATTTCGATTTGCAAAATCGGCCAAAACGCAGGTGGGGAGGAGACACATCGCATATTCCAACAATGCTGGTTCTGTTTAACTGGGGTGGAAATAAATAACAGCGAGCATCACGCACCCGAGGCCCGAGTACCATTCGTGCACTCCATGCTTCCAAATGCAAGTGTGTGTATCACTAAGTGTTAGTACATTCGTGCGCGGTCGCCGCTTGCCAGAAAGCTCCGACTCCGTGAAGTGCTCCAGTCTGCCTGCGCTCAGCTCGTCTGGCCAAAACCAATGTGAAGCAGTGTTTCTCCTTAGTTTGCGAGAGGAAAAAAAAAAAAAAAAAAGAAAGATCTGCTAGCTGCATTGTGTCATGAGGAAAGATGCCGCGTGGTTTCCACAGCTCTTGAAGCACCTGTAAAAATTCGCGCACCCTTTGCGCGTGTGCGACCCCCCCCACCCCCTGGACGCGTTTACATGTTTTTCTCGCACCGGCATAAACAACCAACGGGCAGCTTTCTTATGAATGAATACTTGAGAGTGCAAACTATATGTTCGGAAGGAGGGAGAGCGAGGCTTTCCCTCAAGATGCTCGGGCTATTTCAGAAGCAGGAGCATGAGAAAATAGGAGTTAGTAGTAATTTTATACTACTTGCAAAACTTCTGTTTGTGGTCTTGGCTTAAAGAATGTGATATATGTAGAAGATATTTTCCATTTCTGCGTTGGAATATTGCCTCGCTTTATTGGAGCAGATAGAAGCTGGTCAAACTCCCCTCTTTTTTTTTTTTTTTTTTTTTCTTCAGAGAGCAATAGACAGGGGAAATTAAAGGCCCTCTGTGAAACACAGTCTTTCAAAGCTAACAGTCCGAGACATCCTCTTCTTGGATTTCTTCAGGCGGTGCCGGAGCCAAGAGCAACTACTTGTTGATAGTAAATCATTTTTCTGTTTTATGCTTTTTTGCTACCGAACGTGCCTGAGCATTTCTCTATTTAGCCACAACGCGCTGTGCCAAGAGAGTACTTCTATAACCATTGTGTATTTTTACCGAGAGAAAACATTGTTTTGCACGGATCGGTTACAGCAAAGGTTTGCCAGGGGTCTGATGTAAAATTGGGTTGTATAGAATTGGTCCATACAGGAGTTTAAAACAAACATTCCGGCCGGATTTGGTAAACAAATTAAATTTAATGTGTTTATCGGTTAGCCGTCGGCGGTTGGCAAATATTTTTACCTTTTGGAAGCGGCCCGAGGTATCTATTTCCGTTCTTTATGCTAAGATCCCAGCCTTCGTATTGAACTAACAGACGCAACCTGGTGCGATATTTTCATCCCACTCTGCAAGAAAACAATAAGTGCATTTTCCAAAATGCACGGCTGTTTTTTCCGCACAAATGTCATATGAGATATAGATTATTATCCTGGACTCTAACTTTACAGGAAAATTATTTATTCTGCCTTGCTTGACCCTTTCACGACTGACCGATGTGTAGATGGGCTTACCGAATACTCTAATGTTCTTCTGAAATAACAATAGCTTTTTTTTTTTTTCAAATTCTGTAGAGGTCGTGATTAAACACGATTTAACCATTTTTCCTTCGTTCAGTGTTTAAATCGAACCAGTCATGACTTCGTTCAATATTCCATGCCGTACGATATCATGCCATACCATGCGATGCTGTGGTGAAGTATACGCTGCACACATGCCCATGCACATGCAGAAACCCGCTTGACAGCCAAGGCTCAATTCCTTCCATTATAATGCCCATAAATGAAGCCAGTCGTACAGGTGTGCGATTGAAAGCGAGCCTGCGCCGAGAACCTCCCTAACCCGACGCTTTTATTTCCTCCGTGCGGATATGTGTTTGCGAACAAGAATCCCGCCTCTTTCCGCGTGCATGTTTTTATTTGAAACGAAACGGGTGGAAAACGCCGCAAGTCATTTGTCCGGATCATTTTTTTTTTTTTTCATTTTTTTTCGGCGCTCCGTGTCCAATAAAACACGCTTCTAGTCATATTTATGGCTCCGCAGCCTCGTCAGGGGGGAAATAGTGAACTTGAAGCAAGCGCCACGTGTAAACACTGTGTTTGGCCTCACAACCGCGCACCGTGACGTCCCATCCCTCTCACCGCCAACAGGCTCCGAGATTGATAGGTTTTAAGTGTCGGTGAGAGTTAGCGACATCGCTTTTAAGCCCATCACTTGATGCGCAGCGACTGCTTTAGCCGTCTCCCAGGCGGAGTTTAAACGTGTTAATGGCGTCGGGGCCTGTCTCGAATCTGGCAGCCTGACTTTCCACTTCACCTCCGCGGAGGAGCCGCGCCGCGTTGCAAACACCCTTAATATGACCAGCAGGGATACATTAAAAGTTTTCACAAACATTTGAACAGCGCTGCCCCGTGGTGTGAAACGGGTTCAAGAAAGCACAAATCACTCCAAGAGAAATATGATTTGAAGTAAGGAGCAATGAATGACATGTTTAAGTGAATAGTTCAGCATATTGGAAAATATTCTTATCCACTACGGCCGCTGCCAAAGCTAGCTGAGAAGATTGATACCACTCTCAAGACTGCACAGTAAATAAGGAGCTACTGCCAGTTAGCCTAATCTAGCATAAAGGAACTGTAGGGAAACGGCTAGCATGACTGAACCTCTCAGCTCAGTCAAACTACAAGTTGCTTTTTTGGGGAAATTAGCCGTGAGCTTGTCTTTTTTTTTTTTTTTTTTTTCCTTTCTCTGAATCCACTTCAGCGCCACATAAGATGGAGGGCAAGTCGGTGGCAAATGGTAAGTTTGCTAAGCTTCAAGAAGCGGGAAGTTTGCACGCCAGGCTAGTGCAAGTGCTGGTCTCGTATTTGTTCGTTTATCGGATATGAGCGTTAAGGCCACGGGAATAATCGAATTACAGTGGTTTGTTAAATCCAAATACTGATTCAACTGATTTTTATAAATATGTAGAAATTATTTCCGTCTATCGTTCCCATGTATTTCAGATCAATTCCGCAAAAACTACTTATGTTTGCATGATGCATGTTGGGCTAATGTGAGACTACGATGTAGTTTCCTGCGTGCGCATTTTTTCCTGGGCGCTAACTGTAACAGTATCAATTAAATGCTGTGATTTATGCGAATGAGAATGAGAGAATGATGAGAATTTCTTATTTTCCTGAAATCCGTTCCCAAGAATGATTCGTTTGGGGAAAAAGCACTTTAAGCTTGCTGTTTAATGTTGTGGAATTTCAAAAGGTGAGCTGACTTCAAGCTGTGTGTGTGCGTGTCTGTGTGTGTGTGTGTGTGTGTGTGTGTGTGTTTTTTACTCGTCCGCTAATGTAGATTTATATTGATTGTGAGTAGGAAAGTAACGCTTGAGAGGGACAAGCCGCCAAAACACACATGAGTCAAAGAGTCAGAGCAACACCCTCAAAAACACTGAAGGGAGAAGCTAAATGATGTCGCTCTGCGCTGTTTCACAGTTGAGTTGCGGCTCTGACAGTCGCTCTTAGGGATGTCTTCACTGCCGTAGTGACAAACTGCTCTATTTCTACATTTTGGCCGAGCTTTTCCACTTCTCACCCTGGGAAGAATAAAGTCTTAGACATTCTGTAATTGTCCTTGAGACTGGACTGGACATTTCCACCATGGCAAGAAGCTGAAGCGGAACAAATGGCACATTCTAGTGTATGGAAATGATATTTGCGGTGTGCAGCGGCAGCCAGCGTGAGCTCCATCCAATTTTAAAATGAGGGATTTCAGCGTCTGCATGAGTCCTTATTAGTAATGTTTGTGAAGGCTTTGGCTCCCGTGCTTTGCGGATTTGAGGCCTGTCATGCGCTGTGCTCCCTATAGGACTCAAAGGGCACCCAGGTGTCAGACTCCCTCACAGCTTTGCGGAGACTTTCTAATTGAATCATGCAGAGCTTCTGATTTTCAGTGGAGCACCGGAGATTTATCAATGTCAGCCCCCGAGCACCGAGGAGGGGTTTCTGATCTTATTTTACTGTAGATTGTTAAAATGAACAGAGAGGAAGCAGGGCAGTTAAACTGTCATTATAATTCACATTTAACATAAATCTACAATTAATAAGAGAAATGCTTTCATGGTTTCTGTGGGTGCTATAATTTATTTTCTCCCAAGCTCCCCTCCAAGTTATATTCAATTGCACAGTGTTGCTTCAGACTTTGAGGCCCTATGAAAGTGATATGTAAAGAAATCTTTTAGCATCATCGAGTAACGGTGTCCTGCCCGGAGACAAACACCGACTTCTCTCACCCATGTGGTAGACAAAGTTGGCCTCCGTGTCATAGGAGGACGCCGGGGACACAACGTCTCGATCACATTCGTTGGAGCTGAACGACTCGGAGTGGCTCCTCCGCTTACGGGCTGCGGTGACGCCATCTTGCTTCGCCACCATCATGTGCCGCAGGGTGTCATTCAGATACCGATTCAGTAAACTGCTCTTGTACTTGGATGGCGTCGAGGTGCTGTCATCGCTGTTGGCCGAGTCGGCCATGGCGAGAACGCCGCCCTGTTTCTCCAACCCACACTTGTGGGAAGATGACCTGCCAAAGTCTGACTGGCAGATAGGTGTTTGTAAGGGACATTCTTCATCTGCAGCAGAGCACATTAATCACAAAAACACATGTTTGGCTTTTTGATATTGCACCAATTGAAAAATTGTTCAATGAATATGTAACTGTCATTTATCCTGCTCTTGTGAATCTAAGTCTAGCCCTCTGGCATTACTGAAAAAAAAAGAAAAAAAAAAAAAAAAAACTCGATCAATTTGCCAGTAGACCTCACCGTCTGAGTTGGTGTCATCGCTGCACACACTCAGCCTCTCGGCATTGCCCTGGATGTATTTATTATAGAGTTTGATCCTCAGGGCCCAGCTCAAGTCTGGCTGCCTCACTGTGTTCTTCAGTCTACGTCGGGCATTCGCGAACCAGTTTGAAACCTGCACAGAGTCCACGCGTTATCTCTCAGCCTTGGCCCGAACTCAACACAACAAAACAGCCGCAGGTTAGCTTGGTTGTAAGTTCCGAAAATGGCATCTCGCCTTACCTGTACCAGTGTCATGTGTGAGCCGAGAGCCAGCAGGACCTTCTCGGTCTTGGTGGGGTAGGGGTTGTCCCGATGTTTGTAGAGCCAATGCTTCAGCGGTCGGGCCATGTCCTGCAGCACCTGCCTCTTGTGGCGAACTTTGACGCCACCCAAGCGAGACCTGGAGAAGTTAAGATTCACCTAATAGATTCACAAGGACCACTGAACCGCTTTTGTTCAGACTACAGTGTGATATGATAAACAGATGGAAGCTATTCTGCCTGCAGGGTTCCTCCTGTCAGGAATTTTGATAGTTACACAGTATTGTGCAGTCTGTTATTGTTCTTGCGCTCGTCTAAAGAAAAAACATTTCCACAGGCACATTTTCGAGCAAAGCGGAGTGTATTCTTAGCATTACGAAGGACTTTTACAGCCGGTCATGCCCTTGAAAACAATAATCGCGAGTTTCCGAGAAGACAAAGAGCCGTACCCATATCTTCTGTATTTTATGGGAGAGCTGCTGTCAGTGGTCCCCTGGCATCGCAGCAGGTCTGCATTCTGCCCATCTGTTAAACTGGTTTGCGCTATGTCTACACAGTTCAATCTGCTCCTCTCGCCATCTCTTCTGTTGTCCTCCAAATGAAGCAGAGTGTCAGATGTCATCACAGAGACTTTGTCCATTCTTAAACACGCCGTTTTTTTCTTCTTCCACAATCAACAGGTGCATCAGTAGTTTTCCAGATGTAAAAGGATGCGGTAGGTTCCCATCTTGGATGTAAAAGTCATTAAAAGGGGTGCAAAAGTTTTTCTCTCGGCCGTTCCTATTAGCCCCGATGAGAAGTCTGAGCGGCTGAGCACGCAGATGATGACGGTCTCGCAGACACTTATGAGCGAATAATGTTTGAAAAAGTCAGAGGATGTTGTCTGGTTTCGTTGAGCCGTGTGTGGAGAGTTCAAATAACCTGCTGCTCTGCTGCCTATTGGCCCTCCCACCGCCCAATCGCTTTTGTGAGGAGCTGTGTGAGGAAAAGCCTGCTGAGCGGCAGCAGCAGCAGCAGCAGCAGCAGTAGCAGCAGCACCGCATAATATGCGAAATATTGCACACGTAAGAATATCAGCGAATGTGGTCATTAGATTTACTAGCGAGAGTGTGTCTGGTGTGACTGCAGGCTGTGTTAAGCAGTTCAACATGCTCTCATATTTTCTACATGAGGCAGATGAATCTCGAGGAGCTTGTGGTTTGATCAAAAAATCGTGTCAGCAAATAATAATACATGTTTTACCAGGGGATTCTGGAAATTTAGGGGTGTAATTACAAGGTTCCTCATAACCAGTAAAACCGCCAAGCAGTGCCTTGTGTTAGACAGTGAATCCTGGATTTCAGTACAAATTGGTCCATAATAAAGTCAACACAAGCACTGGAAAATAACTTCAATTTTTCCCGTTTAATCCTCAAAAGGTGTTGCTGGTATGCGAAGCGAGATGTCATAACCGTGCATCTTTTACAGACGGAGCACGGAGTGTCCAGTGAAAATACAAGTATTTGGCTGCGTTTTGCCGTCGTACTTAGAAAGGGGGGGGGGGGGGGGGGGGGGGCTGTGACCAATTTTTCAAGAAAAGCCTGACAGAGGCTTAGAATCGTCATTGGTGTAACCCTGTGACAAAATGTGGGCACCGGGCCCAGCTCTCGGAGTCTCGGCGGTTCGACTTTAGCTGTCAACTGTGTATGTTTTTCCTCTCAATATCAAAACATTCTGATGTAAGTCTGTTTGGATGTGCGGTAATGACTTTGCCATGCAAAATCGTAACTAGATAATCTTAAGGCAAGCGTTTGTAAGAAAATGAGTTTTGGGTCTTTTTTTGCCCACAGACGTGAAGGTTTGAGTCAAAGCAGCACTTGTTCAACCATTAAATAGCCTTTATCAAGGGACTCCATAACTCTCATCCCTGTTCATAATTCAGCAGTATCATTTGGGGAGGCTCAGTTTCAATGGTTTCAAAGCTGAAAAACACATGGACAAGAAGCATCCCCGTTAGGTGCAGTAAATTCCTGAGCTCACATTCCTCAGCAGTGGCCGGAGAATGCTACATGCTATCACACACCATTTACTCCTGTCCCTCCGCGATATGTTCACTGCCTCGATTGTTGATATTAGCCGGGAACACACCTCTGTTTGGCAGCCAGGAGACCTGTAAAGAAACATCCAGGAAGGACATATATCTGTTCTTGTTTGAATCATTTGGCACCGTTGTGGATCTAGGTGTATGCCTTCCAGGTTCGCATACACACTCCGTGACTCACACCAAACATCCAGCAGGCGGTGAGCGGAGGGATTCTTGGCTTTCGTGTCATCAAATTTCCAAAGAGGCTTTCGGCATTTCGCCGAATAAAAAAAAAAAAAAAAAAAAAAAAAAAGCACTTCCGATCACATTCTCTCGAAAACAGTTGCTCAGTAGAAACCCCAACCAGTTGTCCTCGGACCGGGGGGGGGGTCCAAGCATCTTGGCAGCCGCAGCTCCGAAGCTTTTGTGATTTACCCAGTGCACGGCCACCCGCTAAAAGAAAGCACAGCGGAGCATGGAGCTGCAGAAGTTTCATTCGATCACAATCGTATCTGATAGTGAGATGGTAACATCTCAGTGTGTGTTAATTATTAGCTGTGTCACCTTCAAGTGACGACACAAATGAATCAATGAAATTAGCAGGTAACTCCTTTTCAGTAATCCGTAATGTCTCGGAACGAATAAAATGTTTATTTTGTCCCTGCAGAATCATTCATGAGGATCCACGTGGGGTGCAGGTGCGTCGCACAGAGCCTGGCCCTACGGTCCCCCAAGAATGGACGGACGGACGGATGCGCGGCAGCTCCGGGTTTGTACGCTGTCCACTTCCCCGCTAGGTCTGACACTTTAAAACCAGGGTTTAAAATATTTTCTCAATGGAGATAAATCACCATGATATAGGTCAAGAACAATCAAGATCGAAATAGTCGACTGTTGGGTTTTCCTCAGTGCATCTCAATGTTCCAGAAAAAGCAAAACCAGGAAGTGTACCGAAATAAGCCAAGGTGTATATCATTGCGGAGGGATCCCGCTTTTTATTCGCGAGAGGAAAATGTTATTTCTTCTCTCAAAGGTTACATACGCTTTTAAGTTCGCGTGCCACTATCGCAACTCGAAACGCTCGCACTTCCATTTGCTGTGCTGGAAACATAAAACTTCTCACCTTCCTCTTTTCTGCGGGTTTAATTAAGTGTCATGTTCACTTTCCCCTTGTGCTTTACTCCGCCTGTTGTTAAAATGTTATGAACTGAGTATCCCAAGCAAAGGTGAAGATTGTGCGTAACATCGGCCGTGTTTATTTTTACATACTCACAACAGACGTTTACATTATTGGGCCAAATTAGCTGAAACCAATTGACATCATACTTCTGTGTTATGTTTGAAGTGGGACCTGCAGTGAACATAAATCGGTGGGTTTTCATTGGATCACTCCGGTGTCTTTAATGGCATCGTTATGATCTCAGAGGGTGCCTGCGGATTCTCAGTGGTGTGATGAAATTACACTGCCACGTTCTGCCGAGGTCGGGATCGGGGCCTGGCAGGAGTGCGACCGTGACAAGCTGCTTGGAACGAACGAACGAACGAACGAACGAATGAACGGACAAACAACAAGCAGACGAACCATTTCAGGTGTATTCGATTGCGTCTCAGACGACCACGAAGCCTGCCAGCGTAGAATAAATACCTGAAACTTGAGGGCGTACTTTTTATCCCCGCTGTCTGATCCACTATGTCAAGGGTTGCCGTGCTTTTATGTGCAGTCGTAACTTTCCCCCCATAAGTCTGCGATGGCCAAAGTCCCTAGAAAGCTATTACCTTGTCTCCCCAAATCAGGCTGCTCCCTCCTCCTCCCTAACACAACATGATAGACACATTAACACTCCTTCACACCCAATTGAGCACAGCATCAGAAAAGGAGGAAGGAAACACCATGAATTTAAAGGAATGCAGCCATCAAAAACAATTGAAAGGAGGAGAACAGTGGAATCAGCAGCAGGAAGGCAGCGGTGATGCTCAAATGGTTGTAAATGGAGTGTCTCTAATGACAAGGTGTGCTTGTTATCATTACGTTTCGTGAAGAAAAATCAAGAGGAGTTTGCATGTGACACTTAGAAAAGCACAAATGTAGAATACAGGCAACAGCGTACATGCGCGGTCCAGTAAGTTCTCAATTCATATGCAGGAGTTAATTCAATGTTATCTTGTTTATGCCCGTATTTTGTACAGATTGTTGTTGCAGAACGTCTCCCTGACTGCTACTAATAATATTTCTCTGGTGTACATTACATTTAATTGAAGTGCAGCAGCTGTCAGAATAATTACATGCTGATGTTTGCGACTTGGCAGGGACGGATTACACTCAGCCACAAGCTCTGGAGAGGAGAGTTTCTTTCTCTTTTTTTTTTTTAATCGTCCGGCGAGCCGACAATTTTTCAGCCAAATGCCAACAGAAAAACTGGCTCAGCGACAGACAGACAGAGAGAGAGAGAGAGATGGGTTCTGTTTGCTATTAGCTACATAATAGGGGACACTATGGAAAAACGTGGTAATGACAGGGCTTGTTTAGAAATGGAAAAAAATTTGAAATATGACAAAAATTTTGTGATAAAAATGAAAGCCGTTGGCGAGTCTTTTTATGTATCATATACAATTATGTCCTTGGTCGCATCAATAGATTTAGTCAGTTCTTTGCTCTTCCAAGCACATGTCTGGGCAGTCTGTCTTCCACTGATGGAAACTTCACGAAACTGCGGTTACCTTGGGGTCTGAATAATCGATTCCAAGTTCAAATCCATCCGGCCAGATGACCACAACTTCTCCTTCCCTTTGTTGGCGACGAGCAAATCCACCCCGCTGGAATCCACTGCACTTCTGCTTCTTGTATCTGCTTGAGGTCTGCCTTGAGCTCCCCGAACGCCACGGCGATGTCTCCGTTAACGATCACCTTGTCAAACAGGTGACCGTACTGACTCTCCATGGTTTCGGCCAAGGAAATCATGTCTTTAAAATCCTCCTCCTGCAAGATGAAGACACACACAAGGAGATTTTATTCCACAACAGGATGAGGGATAGCGGGTTTTGCCATTTATCTCCGTGACTCCGTTCGTTTCGAGCACAACGACTTCCATTATCGCATCTGGTTTTAGGTTTAGATTGACCAAGTAACCAAGTACAGTAAATTATTCCGGGTTTGATATAAAAGTTAGGATTAGAGGTATATAACTTGATTATTTTTGTGTAAAGCCAATGGATTGATGGAGAGAAAAAATAATCCAACTTGCCAAAAATGATTAAAATAAAGGGCCTACTGGTTCAGCTGGAAAAGCCATCACAACAGACCATTATCAAGATCTCACGAGTTGATCTGTTCAGGAGGTGGCGATGCTGCAAGTGCACTATGATGCTGAGCAGGCATGATAAAATCAGATAAGGTCATCTATCGATTCCATGATGGCAAAAAAAAAAAAGGTTTAGATTAAACCATGCAGCGGTATGTAAAGTATCAAAGATGACCTCAACTTTTAACATTGCCAACAGTAAAAAGTAGCATAATTATTATTGCCGCAGTTTAACTAAAACTAAAACATCCAGTACCAAAGTAGGACACCGAGAAGGAACATTGTAATGATCGCTTTTGATTTTATTTCCTTCGGTACATTTTGTTAATAACATATAGCCTGCTTTTACTTGAGTACATTTTAAATGCATGCCCTCTGTTTGAGTTGGAGTGTTTCCACGGTGTGACAGTAGAACTTTTACTGTGAGTGAAGCTTCTGAATACTCCTTTTACAGCTGACAATTTCAACGTTAATATGACAAAACACTGTAGATGGAACGGTTCGACCACAAATCGACAAAACATCCTGTGAGGAGCTGTTTAAGAAAACCCCTGCACATTCCACAACGTCACAGGATGTGGACCAGATCCAGGGGACCATTCAGCTATACTGACCAAGGCGTAACACGTCATTACATGCTGTGAGTAAAGACATCTTTTTGAGCCAGCTGCGTCGCGAGTTGAAAGCCCCCCCCCCCCCCCCCCCCCCCCCCCCCCCCCCCCCCCCCCCCC
>CAAKHD010004430.1:87847-97993 GCA_901007705.1 Fistularia tabacaria
TTATTTTTTTATTATTTTTTTTTTTTTTTTTATAAAAAAATTTTTTTTTTTTTGCTTTTTTTTTTTTTTTTTTTTTTGTGGGGCGGGGGGGGGGGGGGGGGGGGGTTGAAATAGGTTTGTCTTTCGCTGAGCGGGATATTTCAAAAATCTGTCAACACATTTCAAAAACGGTAAAGCCATAGGATAAAAAAAAACAACAAAAAAAACAAAAGCTTTTGATGTGGATCCAGGGACTTCTTCAAACAACTTAGTAAGTGAGGGCATTAAAAAAAAAAAAAAAAATTGCCAAAGAACTACTGGACGTAGTGATGGAAAAAGTTCGGTCTCATGTATCCCATAACTGTCTGTCACCATATGTATTTTAAAGACATTGATCCAAACGCAGATCAAAAATTTTCTGAACTGTCTTACTATTAAAACAACAAATTTAGAGGATTCTGCAGCCTTGGCGGGGCTGTGTCCTCCTTGAAGATTCATTTGTTTCCAGCCTAGTTCCACTTGATCCAGGAAATTTCCAGAAACAAGTGACAATAGCTTGGAACATGTTTTAATAAGACATTCCGGTAGTACCAAGTAAATTAGCTATGATTAGAGACCAGCCTTGAACGTTGATTTTTTACATCAGAAACAGCAGAGAAATGATCTCATTTCATCTCAATTTTAATGCTTGCGACTTACTTTAGAAGACTCCGAAAGATTTATTTTTTAATTTTTTTTTCAGATTTTTTTTGGAGTGCACCGACAAGCAAACGAGTAAATATGCGCACACATGCACGGACAACAATGCTGAAACTATGCTGTGAGTCACAGCAGATATATGGCAACAAATATGTGGAAGGACTGAGTGTAAATTCCTTTTTGAGGAAAGCAAGACATCCCAGTCTGTTGAAGGAAACTTTTTCTTGTGTTTCCTCTGGATCCAAAGCCTTTTGTTCTGCTGCACCCGGCATACATGGCTTTGGCTGTCTCGACTTTTGTCTACTTTTGACACTCAACGGAGAGAAACTTTTGACCCCTTTTGGACATGTTTATTGCTATGAAATGCCTGTATATGTCAAACAATGTTGTTGAAGAAAAACTTAGAAAAATTCACACACTTTCGAGCGCCCGGTTACACGGTTTTCGTAACGTAGGTGTTTGTTTTACGTTCATTACAAGCGTATGTGGACCAAATTAGAAACAGGCCGAGATGTTCGGATCTTGAGCCGGAGCCAACGCAAAGCTTCTAAATAGGTCGCTAAATGCTAACGTGACTAGTCGTCTGTCCCTGTTTTAGTCTACACTGCTGGGCGAGACTGAACAAACCCTGAACACTGGATGGCTGAATATACGAAGGGTAAAAACTTCAAACTTACCTCCTCATTTATCTCAATGCAAGAAATGCAAGTTTTCCCAGAATAAAAAAACAAAGCAAAAGAAAAAATCCCCAAGGCCAAAACCAACTTTGATCTTTGAAATATCAAGACGCTTTTTACGGACCAGAGGCTCTTTGGTTTTGACCAAGCTGACAATCTTGACCGAATCTTCGTCTTCCTCCAGGGCGCCGTCGGGCATCGGTGGCAGAGTGGGCTCGAAGTCCCCCTGAGCTACGACATCGTGGACAAACAAGAGGCTCTGTAAGGAAAACGAAAGTCGGTGAGCACGCCGGTCTGCATTCGGGCGTTCAACTTTGGCTTTTTTTGAACCCGCCAATAAACATGACACTGTCGCCAGTGTCCTTCATTATGTATGGAAAAGGGCTGTGCCAGCAGCGTTCTTTTCTCCCAACGAAAAGGAAATTGATGCCCTGGCTGTGAAGTCTCCGGTAAATTTGGCAACGTGCGCCCATGCCAATGTAATCACACGCGCGTTAAAGATGGAGGTTTTTTAGGTGTTTCGCACCACGATTTGAGGCCGAGGGACGGCGGGGGGGACGCGTGACATCGAAACGGCAGGTGCAGCGCAGCGCAGCGCAGCGCAGCGGACTAATTGAAGATGACTCTCGGGTGAATGAGAGAAAATGACTTCAGTAGGTTTGGCTGAAACACCGGACACCCCCTGCAGCAAACTAGGCCAAACCCAGCGCTTTGTCTCCGATTGTAAACCTTTACCTGTGCCAATAGTTTAAATCAGATTTTTTTTGTAACACCCTGCCAACCTGTGGGCCACCTAAAAGAGTGCGCGCGCACACACACACACACACAGACACACACACACACACACACACACACACACACACAGGCGCGCGTCATGAGCATAGTGCTTCTGTCTGCACTCCGCTGTTACGGCTCAAAAATCACACATACCTTAAACTTCTTTTCCAACGCGAGACTCTTGATTGATCTGGGACTCAGAATTAACACCCAAGGCGGTCATTCAAGTTCATTTTTTGTTAACATTGGCAGTGTGAAAAATCCCCATTTTAGTTTGTAGGAAAACAATATAAAGTGCAGTATTAATGCGGGGTTTTGCTTTTTTTTTAAATAAAAAGATGGAGAAATACCTCCTCATCAACTTAATTTTCAACAATAAGCCAATCCGTCTGTCATTTAGTGGACTTGTTATTCCAAGGTCTATCAACAGTTGCTCTGCTTCGACGCTGCCAATCCCAGAGAAATGCGTCCCTGGCCGCTTCCAGAGACAAGTTTTCACAACACAAACAGTCATTTACAGAATATTATACCTATAGTGTCTCTCATAAGTATGTGCGAGCTCTGGCGTTTGTGCCAAGCACAAACAGGTCATTAAGACTGTGAAAACAAACCTGTTAGTTCTCAGCTGGCCTCAGCTCGCCATTAAGAAAAACCGCAAATTCTGTGGAATATTTGTCTTTGAGTGTGTGTCTGACCGTGCGTCGTGTGGGCCTCTACACCGGCGAACACTAATAAACACAACTTGGGAGTAGATTAGTTTCGCTGCCAGTGTGGTTAATAGTTGTCAGCACTTCTCGGCGGGGAGAATGATGGGGTAGGATCCATTTTTTAAAAATTTACAATTGGATTAATTTGTCACTTTGTGTGAGCCCCATAACTGGCGACTGTCGGAAACAAAATGCTATAAGCCCTTTGATGCGTGTGGAAGCGCCTGCGTTCAGTCAACTGAACGAGATCTGAGCGGCACGTGGAATGGAAAGTAAGCTCTCAGATGACGGTTTTCGTGTCGGCTATGTTAAGGAAACATAAATGGCTTTCCTTTATTGTTAACTGACATCGGGGCAATGGAATAAGGGGAAGCAACGCAGAATCTTTTGATTGGATTACATTCTTCCTTCATAAATAATCCATTAGAATGTCAATTATAAAGAAAGATTTACGCCGCGTTCAATTGTAGTCGGAAAAAAAAAAAAAAATCAAATAAAATGGCACCTCCGCTCTGAATCTCTTGCCCGAAACTTTGGTTTCTCATCCTTCAATTATCCTTGTAATTTGACGTTCTGTCATTGCGGCTGCCCATGTTGTTTTAAGTGGTAAAAAAGTTTGACAAAATTGTACGACTTTAACACATATTTGGAAACATTTTCTTATTTTCATCTTGGCTACACAGATAAACATAGCTAGATAAAAGTCAGCTTATGCTGTTATAAACTGTTTACTACCGACAATCTCCGTTTTTGTTTTTTTTCTCGATATGACACTTTCCCATTTCACCTCCTCCAATCATTTATAAATGCGGCAATTATAAACATCTAATTTTGGTCAAGCTCATTTGTTTTCTTTCCTCTACTTTAAGTCAATGTTTTGTCTAACTGTATATTCCGACTGGAGGCCTTTCTGCTTGGAGTTTGCATGTGTTCCCCGTGTCAGTGTGGGTTTCCTTCGAGTTCTCAGGTTCCCTCAAAACAGTCCAAAAACATCCAATAGGTTCATCGGAGACCCCTTGATTTTCCAAGATGTGTGAATGAGAGAATGAATGGTTTCATGTCTCCATATGACGTCTGAATGAGAGGGTGAATGGTTACATGACTCCATATGTGGCCCCGTGATCAACTGGCAGCCGGTCCAGGGTGGACCCTGCCTCTCGCCCAATGACAGTTGGGATGGGCTCCAGCCCAGGACCCCTGCACCCCTGAGTGCAGAATATATATATATATATGTCATATATATATCTATATATATATATGTTTAACATATATATGTATGTCAAATAAATGAATGAGATAATTGGCACAACCAAAAACAGTTTGCTTAGGTTTGCATAAACACAGGCGACCGGGCAAAAACCCAGCCGTCAGCACCTTGAATGCTCCCCGTTAGATCATTTGCTAGTTTGACAACAGCGCTAGCTTGGCTTGTGTAAAAAAACAAAAAGAAAAAAAAAACAAAAAACAAAATGGTTCTTATTATAGCTGAGGATTTAACAGTACATAAAATTTTTTGGTCACGGTTCGGTTTGTGTCAGTGCGGCAGAGGCAAGAAACACAAACCTTTGAACTGCCTCTCGAAGCAGTTCAGTGCCCATTTGGAAGGGCAAAGTGTTACGTAGCGTACTTAAAACAAACACAAACATGTGGTTTGTGTCGTTCAGCTCCATAGCTCTTCATTCAGACTTTAGTCATGCTAAGCTAAATCCTTGGACACCTCCATTTTGAAAGACATCAGAGTCTTCTTGTCTAATTCTCAGTGAGGAACTAAAATAAACCATTCCTGTTGGAGTTTTCTTTGGTAGAATCCGCGTGATTTGATAGCGCCGAAATCTTGGCCCGGGATGTATTAGGCCCGACATGAGTGAAACTATCAGAAAACATCTTTGAAGCAGCAAAAAGGGTAAAAAAGAAAGAACTCTTCACCTTCAAGTGGGGTTTGGAAAAGAGAGCGACCAGTTCTTTGACCTCCTCTCTCCAGCCGTGGTCTATTAGGTCCTCAACCAACTGGGAGAAGGGGATAGGAGGAGAGACAAAGGAATATACATTTACTGCGTGCCCCTGGTTAACTGAGGTTCGCTCTTGTCTAGACTAATCCATTACAAACCAACGTTAGGACAGAAACAAACAGAGGGACCGAAAGAATCAAGTGAAATTCAATCTGATTCGAACCGCACAGTGACACATCATCAGTCCTGTCATTATTTCTTATGGCCTGTAATTTCGTACGGCCCTGTTCACCTCATTGGGACTTTGTCTTTTCTCCGCTTGAGTTATTTATCTCTGTTCCTGTTTCGAGTCTGTGTCTTTAGTCACCGATGGAAAAAAAAAAAAAAAAATAGAAAGCCCCTGAATACTCAAGGCTACACGACAGCTGTGGCGACAGACACTACAGAGCAGCCTTGACCGTCAAGCGGCAAGTGGAGGGGCGGCGAGTGACTGTGTGCAGTCGCCGTCTTGTCAAGCATATTACTGTAATGACTTCTACTGCTTCAAGATGTCGAGGCACACTCCAGAGACACAAAGCATGAAGGTCATTAGTTTCCACTGTGAGCAAACAGAAGCCTCTCTGAGGGGAAACAGACTCATGGTTTGGCCCTTCCAGTAGGTCCTGATGATTTAAGCCAGGCGGAGAGTGGCTGTCAAACCGAATCTGAAGCAAAGGGAGTGAGAAGCGGAGTGTACAGGGGAGGATGGGGTAGACGGTCAGTATGGAAACATGGCAGGCATTGTTGTACGTCCCGCTAAGCGAGGAGATAAAGGGAAGGTACGTCGTTTGGAAGAATACGAGAAGACTGGCGAAAACGGAAAGGATGCTGGGTTTCAGAGTGGAGGGATGAGAGGGCTGGGGCACATTTGAGGGCCAAAAAACCCAAAAGACGATTGTTGTTTTGGCATTTGCAGAGAAAAAAAAAGGAACGGCAAAATAGAGGCGGGAAACGTTTCTTACAAAAAGTACATGGAACTGAGCTGGGAGGAGATATAACTATAATTAAAAAGATAATGACAGAAACAAAGGGGATCGATACACGAAATGCGATCCTCTTCTGAAAGGGCGTAGGGACTGGTTGTGCCATTTTGGGTAATGTCCGTACTGGGATTTCTCAGTGTCACTTTGTCTTAAAACTGAAATTAATTGTATTCGTTAACCCTGAAACATTAAACTATACACAAAATGATTTTAGCAGCCCACCTCTCCGCACTGTCCTCGGTGACCTAACTCCTGGCGTGCAGAAATAAAACGATATCTGCTTTCTAACACAGCTTTGCAAGTGATAATATCGGAGGTGACAGAGTTTTGAGATGACACAAAAAAAAAAACATCGCTCCAATCGTTTGTCTTAGTGACAGGAAAGTCGTCCGTACAAGAGAAGGAGCCATTTGAATAATGAAAAATCAGCCCTGTTCCCTCTGCTGTCAACATGTCATCCTTAGCGGTGTGTCTATCTGCAAAAGATGTTTGGAAAGAGTCACTTACATCCCAGGCCAGACGCACCGCATGCTCTTGGACCGGGACGGGGCTTCGCCTCTCGAAACGCTTCAGTCGCTCGTGGATCTGTGAAGTCAGGAAAGTTCCACAATAAAGGATCTCGCTGAAATGAAAGGTACTCGCTGCAAATTCCACCGTTATCGCTCGGCCAAATACGGCCTCGACCGCCAGCGATAACATTACTAATGACAATAAACGCAAGAAATACATAATCGTGCTTATTATTAGAGTATGCAATAAAATAAAACACTGAGAAATTACCTCTGTCGAAGGAGGTTGTTAAATGAATCTAAACAAATGGTAACGCTTATCTTTCAATTGTTTTTCTTAGACTGAAACTACTCTGGCAGTAGTTTACCGAAAGGGACTGTAACCATTTTACTATTTTACGCAGTAATTGTTTACATCCTCACATGGGTCATTGTCTGTATAGACTGTTTTTTATTTCATCATTTTATTTTTTTCTTTACATTTCTTTTCAAATGTACTTTTTTGACTTTCCGTTAAAGTTCCTTTTAAACTTTCAAGATTTTCTAGATTCTGGATTGCAATTCGCCAGATTGTTTATCTATTTTCTTCTTTTCTTTTGCTTTGGAAAGGAATGGAGAACTGCACTTGAAATGACAAAGAAATTGGCAAAAGACTTCAGAAAGTAATGCAGTACCTTGAAATCTACAACACACCACGTGAAACAGAATTTTGTTGCCAATGATAGAAAATAAAAGTAGCTGGATGTTTGGGATAAAAACAGGTAAAAGACAATTATCACTGCACTATTCTAATGTTATACTTTGAATGTTTAAAATTCCTGTAAAAGCCTATTAAGGGGACTTGGATAACTACATTTAAAAGGGACACTCAGTTCATGTATATGTTTTCTATCTGAAGAAGGAAATTCCCCACTAAAGTAAGTATACTGTTGAAAAAAGACTTTAGTCATTGATATTTTGATCTACTGAGACCCATTAGACAAATAAATGGCCAATAACTAAGAATACGGCAATTCACCCCCTAAATTCTGCTTATTGAGAGCATGAATTATGATCTTGTATGCTTTGCTCAGTATGGAAGTACAAGATACAAATAACACATTAAGGATCATTCCTTCTAAGTATTACATGGTAAATATAATCTACTCTTATTCATCACAGCGCAAACCTACAAGCACTTCTCAAGTTGAAATATCAGTCTCGGTAACATAAACAACATTACCCCAACATGAAGGACGGTCTTGTTCACAACTTAACCCACAAAGGCTCCCCTTTCTAGAGTTTCTTCCTCCTTCTTTCTAGAGTTTCATTCTATTTCCACAAAGATCATAAATCATGTAGGATGAATTTCCTTTTTCCTGGTAATAAAAAGGTTATTTAGAGAAACCCCTTTGTGATTACGCTTTGAGTTCTAAAATATGACCACCTAAAAATGATTTCAGAAGAAAAGACTGTATCATGAATAGTATAGGGTTACAATGCCGTCCATCTGTATGCATGCGAGTGCGCAAATAGCTAATTGCAATCATGTGTTCACGAATATAGATGTAAAATATAATTACGATTTAAAATCACTGCCTGTCATCCATGGCACTATTTCAATCTCTGAACACTTTTACACAAAACCGCGAGCATGAGTTCTGCTGATTATTCCCAAGAACTGGTGCTGGTACTGCAGCACTTTTCCCAAACATGGGCTTAGTCCGAGAGAAAAGATCTTATTAAGCCATCTAATTCAGTTTTAACTGCAACCTCTTCAAAAAGGAAGTTGAATAGTAGTCGCTGGAATGTAAAAAGAGAGAGGACATGAGCAGAGACCCTGAGACAAAAATGTGCCTCACTTTAAAAAGTAGGTGAAGCTTTTTCTCCATCAACATGCTGTGGAGGAAGCGGTAGTCTTCCTCTCTGTCTGCGTGACACTCGGTCCCAGACATCACTGATGATAGCAGCCTGCGCGCACCTAGATGCAGCGGGATGAGGAGGCGGCGGCTTAGGAGGAGCAGGGTCACAGTCAAACACATGCACACACACACACACACACACACACACACACACACACACACACACATACACAAACACACTTTAATGTGCAGTTCCTCTGCAGCTGTTCATTTACAGCACGTTGGAGGTTGAGAACCAGAAAAGAAAAACAGTCAGAGGTTAAACTCAGGCTGTATTTTAAGAACACGCAGTCGAAATTTGAAGTTATGTGCATTTTCAAACATCATTTGTGTGCGCATTTTATTTATTAAGCTAAAAAAAAGTTAGACAGAAAAGAGAAGGGAAAAAAACACCAAACTGATCAAATGGTCTAAACCTGTTATGCTTTGGATTTGCCTTGGTGATGTGATTGCCTCAGCGTCTCCCTCAGTCTGACAAAGAAAAACGACAAATAATGACACACACAAAATATGCCTCATTTGAAGTATGGCTTATATTCATCAATTAGGCTGGTGACTCGTGTTAGACAGCAAGACGAATGGCTATTAATTGAGACGGAGGACACATATCACATATTTTTAAGCGGTGCCTCTTCTGAGATATTACTGCCCCCTAATGCTGCTGTGCGATATTTCAACATGTTAAATACACTTTTACACTTCCATAAATCAGTATTACTCACTAAGTCACTATGAAGCCTTACATTCTTCACTTTTCATTTTTTTTTCTTCCTCATATCCCGGTCAATCTTGTCATATACGTCAAAGCCACTGATTTAAAGTGATAAAACAAACAAGAAGCATCGCACTTCCCTTTCATTATACTATCTCAACATGGGCCGTGGTTTAATGATTAGCTATTTCGATAAGAGATACTATTTTGACAGCATACAGCTTTACAGTAAAGTAAACTGATTGGCCCACAATAAAGTATGAATGATTCAAAAGAAACTTAACCTGCTGCGCCTTATGTTTGTTGGGGGGAGGAGGGGAGCTCGATCATGAAAGCATATTTTGTGTGTCACAGATTAACTATCACCTGGATGACCGAGAACCTTCACAGAAACACAGCAAGAACATGCAAACACACACTTACCAGGGAGTGTCTGTGTGATTGCGGCCTCCTCTAATAACCACAAAGCATGAGCTGCATTTCGACATCCACTTGCGAAGAGAGGTTTTAGCGCTCAAATGGCCATTGTGCCTCAACCTCCCGATTGTAAAAGACACCGCCTCTCGTTCAGTCGATAAGCGTCAGGTCTGACCTAAATCAACCCAGCAGACGATCAATACGGCAATCATGGAGCAGTAGCTTACTTTCCAAACACACAAATTAATCTTTGGTTGGATCGATCATATCAGTGTGTATCTTTGAGATCCATGTTTTGAGAATACATTTTAAAGGTTCCACGTTTCACACCTTTCTTTCACCTGGGCTGCATTTGGTATTTAAGGTTGATAAGACAACTGTTCTCCCCGCACAAAGGCCGTTAAATACTTTAAATCAATGTTCCACTCATTTAAAGAGCAAGTCCTTGTTACCCATTTCATCTTATCAATGGATGGACGGATTATTGTGTTTTGCATGTAAATTTGTTATGTCTGCAGCTGCTTTCCAGTCTCCCAGAAGGTAAACAAAGTCACATGGTTTCATCGTTTTCAATGCACTTTATCCAAAAAAAAAACAACCTGTCAGCAAACACCTGAGCTTACATATGTGTTGAGTGTGTAAACATTGATGATGCTACGGATACTATTCGTGTTACATTCTGACTTGAACCGAAACAACCATCAGCAGAGAGTGGGTTCTGTAAGAGAGAGAAAGTGGACGTGGATGCTGGTGTGTGTGTGTGTGTGTGTGTGTGTGTGAGTGTTTGTGTGAATGTG